>ML817522.1:65173-83978 GCA_009831015.1 Picea engelmannii
TTGAACCAAAATGTTTTGAAGAAGACAACAAGGATGAATTTTGGAATAAGGTCATGGATGAAGAATTGGATCAAATAGAGAAAATGACACTTGGGAATTGGTTCCAAGACCAAAGAATAAGCATGTGATCGACACAAAATGGGTTTTCAGGAATAAATTGAATGAATATGGACATGTTACAAGGAACAAAGGTGGATTGGTATGTAAAGGATATGCACATATTGAAGGAATCGACTTTGAATAAACATTTTCTCCAGTTGCCAGAATGGAAGAAATCCGTTTGCTTTTAGCTTATGCATGCTCGAAAAATATTAGTGTATCAGATGGATGTAAAATCATCTTTTTTGAATGAGGAACTTGAAGAAGAAGTCTACATTGAACAACCGAAAGAATTTCAGTTGTCATAGAACACATATTATTTGTGTAAATTAAAGAAGGCCTTGTATGGTCTAAAACAATCTCCTAGAGCATGATACACTAGACTGGATAAGTATCTACAACAAGAAGGGTTCAGAAAAGGAAGTGCATACAACAACCTCTACATCAAGGTAAGTCAAGGTAATATTTTATTAATTGAAGTTTATGTTGATGATATTATTTTTGGTAGTGATGATGACAGGTTAAGCCATAAATTTGCAAAGGATATGCAAAATGAATTTGAAATGTCGTTACTTGGAGAACTATCCTTCTTTCTGGGACTTTAGATATGTCAAAGAAACCAATGAATTTTTATTTCTCAAACCAAGTATATCAGAGAAATGCTAAAGAGGTTCAGAATGGAAGATTGCAAACCAATTATCACCCCCATGCAAACCAGTTGTAAGTTGAGCAAATATGATGATTCAAAGTCTACATATAAGAGGCAATACAAATCAATTATTGACAACCTACTATATGTGACATCATCCATACCAGATGTAATGTAGGCAGTTGGACATGTGACACGATTTCAAGAAGCACCAAAGGAATCACATGTATTAGCAATGAAGAGGATTTTCAGATATCTCAAAGGAACATAAGAGTTTGAATTATGGTATCCAAAAGGAATTGATCTATCACTTATTGCCTACACAGATGCAGATTGGGCAGGTTGTATTGATGACCGACGAAGCACCAGTGGAGCAACGTTCTACTTGGGTGAGTATTTAGTATCATGGATAATAAAAAAACAATAATTAATATCTTTATCTTCACCCAAGACATAGTATATTGCAACAACATCATGTTGTACACAGGTTATTTGGATGAATCAAACTCTGACAGATATACAGGTTGAGTATGATGAGCCCATTCCAATCTATTGTGATAATACAAGCACCATAAATATCTCAAAGAACCCGGTGATGCACTCCAAGACGAAGCACATTCCAATCAAGTATCACTTTCTATCGGAGCAGGTTGCAAAAAAGAACATCAAAGTTGAGTATGTGGGAACAAAAGAACAAGTGGCAGACATATTTACAAAACCACTTCCATGGGAATCCTTTGAGTATCTTCGCCAGAGACTCGTAGTTATTTCTACTCCAAAATGAATGCTTTTGAATTCTTATCTTATATTTCTTATATGTACACAAGGAAGCACCATAAAGAGGGTAGTTTAGTCAATTGGAGCAACCCCAGATGGAAATATACCTTTGCCATTGATGACAAAGGGGGAGAGATTCTCAGATGCAGAGGACAGAGGCACGGTTCCAGGGGGGGAAATGGTCACAGAGATGCAGATGACAGAGGCATGTTTCTAGGGGGAGCATGGGTGATATGACTTCAGTATTACATGACATAATTTCAGTTTTGCATCAGAGTGTTGCCATCAATTCCAAAGGGGGAAATTGTTGATTAAGGTTGGTTGTCATTGATGTCAACCCTTGAAGAAATACCGGTAGCACAAAGGTTTGGGTAATGGACCCAATTTTTTTTGATGTAAATATGACTCATTATTTTCTTGTCATGGTTGATAATAAGTACGAATGGATGAACTCCAAAGTGGTCCCCTTATGGTGAAATCCCTCACGGGAAGACGCTTTGCGGATTGAGTTATCCTAGAAGTATGGTTAGAGAACCCATTATTATTTTTTGAATAATGAGATGAAGGTCAGTGAATTTGTTAGTGAAACTATCCTATATGGATAGTGCTTTTCATGCCATTTCTAGTGGTATGTGGAACGTCACATAACTCCTTACGGTTAGAGAGTTATGGCCATGAGAAGTTGGAGAACCTAGGTTTGGGTAATGGACCCAAGTTTGTTTGATGGATAATGGTATGAGTTTTGATATGTTTGTAGGTAATACTATTCTATATGGATAGTACATGTCATTCCATTTTTGGTGGTATGTGGAACGTCACATAACTCCCCACGGTTTGAGAGTTATGGCCTTACGAAGTTGGAGGACCCTCATATGTCATCTAGAAGCCCCAAAAGGTCAAAGTAGTCAAAGTGGTTTAAGAGATTTTATAAGGTAAATAATAAAGTGAAGTGATGAGTGTACTCTAATTCAAAGTGAATACAAAATAAATTATTTAAATAATAAATTTAATGGAGAAATTAGAAGTGGGTTAACCCTAAAATAGGGAAAGTGGACAAAGTGACCTGGAAGATGTTTTTAAGGAAGCTACTTGGAAAGTATAAATAAGATGAAAGGCTCTCTAATTTTACATCAAACTTTATCATATTGAATATATATAGGTTTCTGAGATAACCAAAGGATATCTAAGCCAAATTTCAGAAGGAAGGTGAAGAAAAGAAGGCCAAAATTGAAGGGAGGATAAATTCTTTTGATGATGCTTTCTAAGGTATGTTATTTACATGTCATCTCACCATTTTCGTAATATACTTTTTTCTAGAATGATTAAGACTTTGGAATTGATATGTGATTGAGGAAACATATCCAAGTATCTTTGGTAAAAAATTCAGCTTGTGGGTCGTATTTTTGGAGTTACACTCTGTGGAAAATAAGGTTTTTGGTTAGTTCTGCAACTAGTCTAAAACATGTGTTTCGGTAAAAAACATCATAACTTATTTATAACAGATCCAAATTCAGTAATACAAAATGCGTTGGTTAAACTAAATTATGTAGTATTCTTTGTAACATTTTCAGATTGATTCAACAAATATTCCATGTAGGGCACACTCTACAAGGTCTATCTATAGAATAAGTCATAATTCAACAAGGTATGCCATTTTTGCTATAACTCCTTTTCTGAGAGGTTTCAAGTAGTGACACCTTGAGGAATTGCATAAAACACACTGAAGAAAATTGTGTATCAGTTTCATATTTTTATTCATTACATGTACATAGTTATGATTATTTCAAGTTAGGGTTGTTGACTAATCCAAAACTAGTCATGTGAGACTAAAGAAAAGTTTGATGAAAATGCTAGGTCAAAATGAATTTTGAGGCATTAGGTCACCTTGTCTGAGGCACAGATGAGACATTTTCACCCGCATGGAGATCCTATGCACCCACCATTTATCAAAAGGCAGAACATCCCCCTCCTTTGGCACTTTTTTAAAGTGTTTTTTCTCATTAAAAGGGGCCGACTTTATTTGGGGCACTTCAAGAAGACATTGTAGCTTATTTGGGGATAAATTGATGATATGGAGGTCACTTGAGTACTTGGCACATGTTGGGGTTTACTTTAGACCTTATCTATCATTGTGGATGCACTTTATGGCCATCATTTGATCACTTATGCAAAAAATTGAAGAAGTTGTCCACTTTTGGGGTAAATTTAGGGCTTGGGATGAGGCCATCCCCTTTCTTGGGCTAGAAAATGCAACTTGAATGGTCGAGGATTATTCCTGGACATGTTTTGAGCCCTCCTCAAGAATCTTAAGGTGGAACATTGTGCCAAAAATGCCAAAAGGGTCCTCTTAGAATCTTGATGTCATTTTGGTTATTAGGGGTTTTATGATCAATGTTTTGAATTGGAGGGTCACTCCCATGCTTCATGGAGTTGCATTGACTTTAGGTATGGACATGGCGAATTTTTGGAGACATATTTCAAGGATTTATGGACATTATTTGAGCATTTTTGGAGCATATTTTATTATATCTGTCCCCTTCTATGAGGGTTTTCACAATGTAAAACATCATTTAATTGTATTTTTGACTTAGTCTTCTGTTTTTGTGGATGACAAGTCAAGATTATTTTATTCCTTAGGATAATTTTAGGGAAAAAAATAGTGGAGAGGAGGTGAGAGCCTCATCTATAAATATAGAAACTCCTCACTCATTTTGTTGTGAATTGTTGGATATTATTCTTGGAGCCATTTAATAGAAGATCTTTACTCATTGCATTTTTGCTGTCAATTATTGGAGCTCTATCTTTCTTGGTTATTCTTCTTAAAATATTTTTCAAATACTATTGTGATTTGTTCAAATTCTACATAAAATAGCAAGATCGATCCATTGAGGAGTTGCACAACTAATTGGAGAGAGGATGCCTAGGGTTTGTATCACTTCCTTCCTCTCTAAAATTAAAAACTAAACTAAATTAAAATTAAGCTAAACCTGAAACACACAACAACAATTTGAAATTGGTAGGGGGGGGGGATGGGCTCTACAGTTTCTCTTCTCACCGAGGTCTACGATTGCGGTTAACTGTTTCTGGTCACTCTTTACAAACTACTCCAGTGAGGATCGAAAGTATCCATAATTTTTTCACCAGTTTTTCCATGGAGGCTCGAGTGGTTTTCTTGGTCTTCACACAGTCTGCAGTTGCGGTTTCCATGACTTCGACTACACCGCGTAACAATTTGGGTTATCAGACGTGGAACAATGGGAGTTATCTATGGAGAATACACCAGAACACGTGGCCTCTCCACATCCTTCGAGTGGGGTAGACTCCAGACTAGGGTTCCTGGAAGATGATTTTTCACTGCTCAGTTAGGCTCTGTTTTCTCCTCCCGAGCCTCCTCCCCCCCTTACTGGTAAGCAACCTGCCACCTTCTCACCTTCCATGAATGATTCTTTTGCTGGTTTCTTCGAGAATTTCTCAGATTTTTTGGCTTTGGACCCTCTTGTCTCTGAAGGAGGCCTACCCTCCTCTCCTAGTTCTTAGGATGATATAGCATTGGATTGTCTCTCTCAGGTGGAAGGTTTTTTTTTTAGCTCTCCGTCCTCTTCTAGCCGAGACCATGAAGGAAGCAGTTTTTCACTAAGGGGCTCAAAGGCCTGCGTCATCACAGGTTTTTCCCACAGAAGCGAGGCATTTTGTCAAGCGATCTCTCTGGAGATTCCAATCCCCTCCAAAGGGTTTATTTCTGTTCTCCTTGATGTCAAAGAGAAGAGGGGTTTCAATCAGGAAAGAGGGGCTTTCTGCCCTCCATTTAGACCAGAGGACTCTTGGGATATTAGGGGACTCCTCAGTGCACAACAAAAACATAAAAGGAAAGGACTAAAATCCAAAGGTAAAGTGGGTAACCTTGTGCTTGGGGAATAGATAGGTTTGAACAGGGTTGTGCAGTCGTCAAGCCGGACTTTATTTGGGAGGGCTAGCAGTAGGTACTTTTTTCTCAAAACCATTGTAGAGTGGACCCATTTAGTATGGGAAGAACACCTTGGATATGCCCCATAGGTTATTAAATTAAGAAGAAACTGGTTTGCCTTCAATTTCCTTCAACCAGAACATGCAAAATGGGCTTTGGGAAAAAATTGGAGCGTCAACAATTCACCCCTCCTCCTAAATCCTTGGAACCTCATCTTCGATGCAAGTAGAGAGAAACTAGACAAAATCCCCGTTTAGGTCTTCCTTCCAGCTCTTCCACTATAGTTCTGGTCTTTGGATTACTTCAAAGCCATAAAAAATTTCCTGGGTGATTTTCTTGAAGCGGATTTATCCTTTGAGGAGACAAAACAAAGAAAAGTTGCAAGAATTTTAGTCAATTTAAATGTCAGAGAAGGGATTGGAGAGGAAATTGACTTAAGTTGGGGGAACTTCACACACTCCCAAATACCGGACTCTGAAAACGTCCCCTTTAGATGCCATCGATGCCATCAGTATGGGCATCTGGTGATAAATTTCCACCTTCCCCTAAGAACTAAAGGATACACTTTTTATAGAGCCAAATTAAAGGCTACGACTCAAGTTGATAGTAGCAGGCCAGAAACTAGTTCAGAAAAGGAAACACTTTTTTCAGCGGTTCCAACACAATCCATAGAATCTAGAAAGGAAATAGATCAAAAGGATTGTTGTCCTTCTCCTTAAAGACAAGCGGAGGAAGGAAATGGGAATACAATCCTCACTACTCTTGATTCGGGAAGCTCAAGGACTCTGGTCTTCGGTAATCCTCTACTTTCTTCTCCTCCTATTACTGTTTTAATTAAAAATTTGAAACTAGAGGGAAATGAGTGGTTGGAGGCTCTGAAAACATGTCTTTAAACAATTCCACTTCACCGTTTCTTGAGAGAAACTCAGACTCTTACAAGGAAACTTCCCTCTCGGATGAACCACCCTCTCCCAAGCGACTTTGCCTTACAAAAGAAGCATCCTCGTCCTCCTCCCTATCAAATGAGACTTCAGCCTCCCACTACTTCCTAATATCTCAAAAAGGCGCCCCTTCCACGGGAGGACTGGGAAAGGAGGAAATCTCTTCCCTGGACAGGGGAGGCCGCGGGAGAAAATCCCTATTTTCAAAATCTCAATCCAAAGATAGGATAGATCTTCTGGCCAGAAAACAACAATCAATTAAACGGGAACTTAGAGCATTGAGGCCCCAGGGCAGGGTTTTGGGATGAATATTATGTCCTTCAATTGCAAGGGTTTGGCAGGTGCCCTAAAAAAACCTTCCCTAAAAAGGGTGATTTTGACAGAACACACAGATGTGTTACTCCTACAAGAAACAATGGGAGTAGGTGAAGAGGTAAAGTCCATCCTGGAACTTCTCCTCCCGGGATGGAAGTTTGATACAAAGGATGCTTTGGGTAGGTTTGGAGGTTTGTCCATAGGTTGGAACACACACACCATTCAAGTCATTAACTCCTGGGGTTTGGAGTCTGGACTTGGTATTACTGTTTTGGCCCCAAATATTAAGGATGTCATACATATCCTAAACATCTATGGACCCTATCAGAACATAAAACCTTTTTGGGACTCTCTTCTCACAAAGTCTTTCTTTAAAGAGATGCTAATATTAGGGGGAGATTTAAACCTCTCTTTGGGTCCTTCATAAGTGTGGGGGGACAACACCAGGCCTGACCCTCTGGCAAATTTTTTCTGTCAAAAATTAACAAAGTGCATATTATCGGACCTTGACCATATTCTACTCAAGACTACCTGGAAAAACAACAGGGAAGGAGTAGAAGGAGTTGCAAAAAGACTGGACCATTTCCTGATAACCGACTCCCTTTTAGACAAGCATTTAACTTTAAAGTAGTGGATTGGTTTTGGAGGCTTGTCAGATCACTATCCAATCTTCTTGGAATTTAGACAAGGTTTTGAGAAGCCATCCAACCCTTTTAAATTTAACAAAACTTGGCTAGAATATGACTCCTTTCTTGACTTTATAAAGGAACATTAGATCCCCTTTAAACTGGATCATCCTCAATCAACATCCTTCCAGTTCACTGAAAATATGAAAAGGATCAAAGAAGTGGTAAAACCCTGGGCCTCTCAAAAAGGGAAAAATGAGGACAAGGAATTAAAATAAATCGAACTTGAATTACAAAGATTCTTGGAAGAAGAGGGGGGATTTTTTGCCACAACTGAGTCAAAAATCAATCTACTACTTCTGGAGAGAAGGAGGAACAAACTACTCAAGGAGAATGAAGAATCCTAGAGATTAAAGAGTAGAGCTATCTAGTTGGAGAATGGAGATGAAAACACAAAGTTCTTCCAAGCTTTTTCCAAAGGAAGGAAAAATATCAATACTATTTGGAAATTGAAGGACTCAACAAGAAACTTGCAAACAACTTTTGAAGGAATGTCAAACCTGGGGAAAAATTACTTCCAAAACCTTTTCAAAGCAGAGACTCAAGATTCTATAGAATAATTAGTTCAGTTGACACAATTTTTTCCCAGATTTGTTGAGGAAGCAAACAATCGGCTCATGATGGAAGAAGTTACAAAAAAAGAACCCTTGGAAGTGCTTCACGGTTTCCAAAAATACAAAATCCTGGGCCCAGATGGATGGACTATCGAATTTTTCCTGGGCTGTTATGAGGTTTTAGGACTTGATTTTTTGAATATGATTGAGGATAATTTCAGGCCGAATTACTCTAAGCCTTAACTCTACATTCCTAGCACTTATCCCAAAGACTGATAACCCAGAGACTCTGGATGACTTCATACCAATCTCTCTTTGTATTTATGTCTACAAGATTGTTTCAAAAGTAATTGCTAGAAGGATTAAAAGAATCCAATCTAAAAATATTTTGGAACAACAGTTTGGATTTTTGGAAGGAAGACAAATCCATGAAGCCATAGGTATAGCACAATAAGGACTTCACAACATGCATACAAGAAGTTTAAAAGGAGAAGTGTTAAAGATCGACCTTTCAAAAGCATATGACAAAGTAAGTTGGTTGTACATTCCATTATTACTTACTCATCTAGGTTTTGATGTTCCCTTCATAAATAGGGTCATGAACTGCCTCACTTCGGCCTCTTTTGCGGTCCTAATAAATGGCTCAGCTTCTTCCTTCTTTTCCTCAGAAAGAGGTCTTAGAAAAGGGTTCTCCTTATCACCACTTCTCTTCCTCTTAGTAGCAGAAGGACTCAACAGAGAAATCACGTAAGAAAAGAGTGCAGACACCTTCTATGGAATCAAAATTTCACATGTTCTATATCTCACACATCCACTTTTCGTGGACGATGTTTTAATTTTCAATGGGGTATCTACAAGGGAGGCCGAGGTCTTAAGGAATGTTCTTTTTCTTTTCTCAAAAGAAATAGGGATGCAAATCAATGACATAAAATCGTTGCTCTCTACACATATCTTATTTGAAGAACAAGAGAAAGCCCTCAAGCTACTTTTCCCCTTTGAAAGGAATACTTTAGACGATGGTCTAAAGTACTTGGGTTTTCTACTAAAACCAAATGATTACAGGAAAGAGGATTGAAAGTGGCTTTTGAAGAAAATGGACAAAAGACTAAATACTTGGAGTCATCGGTGGCTTCCATGTGTAGGGAGACTGGTACTGGTGAAATCAGTTTTGGAAGCCATCCCGGTTTATTGGATGTACCTCTCTTGGATCCATAAAGGAATTCTGGAAACAACAAGAAAAGTCACCTCAAAATTCCTTTGGAGAGGAAAAAAGGAAACTCATGTAATCCCTTGGGTTCGTTGGGATACAATTGTCGTTCCAAAGGAAATGGGAGGCTGGGGTATGAAAAATATTTTCCTCTTTTCCAAATCACTGATGGCCAAGGGGGGATGGCACATTATAAACACTACCATCCTCTGGACAGAGGTGATTATTCAAAATATGTTGAACCAGTTCCCCTGTAGTTTTGGATCAGAAGTCAACAAAAATCCAAAAAGGGGGCCTCGGTGATCTGGAAAGAAATTTTAAATGCTTTCCCACTAATTGAAAATGGTTTATCTTGGAAACTCGGTAATGGACACCGGTTTAGAATAGGGAAAGACCCTTGGCCAGGGAGAAAAGGTAAACATATACTTTCAGAGTAGTTAATACAACATCTGCATACTTTGGGTTATGCTCATTTAAACAACCTAGCGGACCATAGTTTCTCCACCCTATGGTCACAAGGATGGATGGATGAAAATAGGCTGGGTTTAGGCGAAGAAGAAACACTAGAATTGGAAAGATACATTTTTCATTTAAAGTCCTCACATATAATACTCAAGTATTGTGAAGACGAATTGATTTGGGACACGACTCCCTCAAGGATTTATTCTCCAAAATTGGGTTATCTAAAATATAACTTAGATTTAGGCCTTAGAGAGCCTGTTTAGTGGTGGAGAAAATTGTGGAAGATCAAAATTCCTACAAAAACAAGACTGTTTATGTGGAATGTCCTGCACAATAAAGTTCCGACTTGGGATAACCTTCAGAAGAGGGATTTCTTTGGTCCTAGCTGGTGCCCTCTTTGCAAATTTGAAGGAGAGAATACTTTACACCTCTTTCTAAAGTTTAGTTTTATCACCAAAGTTTGGACTGAAGCCTCCAGACCGTTAGATTTGCAATGTGTTTGGGAAGGTCAGGACTTGGAACACTCCTAGATCAAAATTCCTACAAAAACAAGACTGTTTATGTGGAATGTCCTGCACAATAAAGTTCCGACTTGGGATAACCTTCAGAAGAGGGATTTCTTTGGTCCTAGCTGGTGCCCTCTTTGCAAATTTGAAGGAGAGAATACTTTACACCTCTTTCTAAAGTTTAGTTTTATCACCAAAGTTTGGACTGAAGCCTCCAGACCGTTAGATTTGCAATGTGTTTGGGAAGGTCAGGACTTGGAACACTCCTACGTATCTTGGTGGAAAACAAGATCTTTCAAACAATTAAGAGCTCTCCCTTTGGTCATCTGGGGTGTTTGGCTCACTTGAAATTATTTCATCTTCAAGGGAGTCCCTTCATCTCCAGAAATCACATCAGCCAAAAGTGTAGCCCTACTGTCCTCCTTTCTCTCTCAGATCCCTAGACTCACTTCTAGGAAACCACAAGAGATTGAGATTGACAGTTTTCCCCCCTGGGGATTTTTCGATGGAGCTTCTCAACAAAACATTTGTGGAGGAGGAGGACTCCTCTTTCTTTCATCTTCACACTACTTTAATATGACCTTTGGTATTGGGCCAGGAATAAACAACTTTGCATAACTTTTGAGCCTTAAACTACTCATTGCTTTCTCCATTGAAAATGGATGTCTCTCTTTAAAAGTTTATGGGGACTCCTTAAATGTCATAAATTGGATAAAAGGCACCCAAAAATGTTTAGACACGAGACTCGTGGACTTAGTGGAAGACATTGCTCATTTACAGACCTTTTTTGACACTTTTGTTTGTCAACATGTCTACAGGGAAAATAATAAAGAAACATACCAATGGTAGAAAGAGGGGATTAATTTGGCTATGGGCCAATGGAAAATAACCGAACATCAAAATGAACAAGAATATGAATATATGCATCAACCTTTTTTGGATTAAACAACATACATCATCAATTTTTTTTTTTTTTTGCATCCTTTATGCTATGATATATGCAAAAAACAATCCTTAATGAGGATCGAATGAAGCACATACTGCAACACCTGTGTACAGAAAGTCTAAAGAAACATAATTTTTTTTTGTGGAAGTTACAAAATGCAGAAGCATTCTTGAAATGCAAAAGATAACAATCAACTATAGACTTTGATGTAACAGAATACACCAAGAGGTGTATATATAGAATGTAAATTTGTTCACCATGATGTAATACAATTACGCTTTTTTTCCTTGGAAAAAAATAAATAAACTAAACTTAATTTTATAACTAAACTAGCGTGCGGGCTGTTTGGGCGTCATGGGGGCCGCCCAAACATCCTAAACATTGCAAACTAAAACAAAATTTTAAATTTTAAAACTAAAATTAAATCGGGTTGTTTGGGCACCGTGGATGCCGGGGGCGCGATGCCCTACATCACCCCAGGCCCTTGTGGGCCAATGGATGACCACATGGGACCGTACCTTAGCCCAATGGGGGCTGGGGCGATGTCGAACATCGCCCCCCCCAAAAAATGAATTATATTTGTTTAAAATTATTGTATTTAGGTTTTAAATTTTAAAATATATTTTTTTAATATTTTTCGTTTTATTTTGGAATTTTTAAATATATATATTTTTAAATATTTATAACATATTTAAAACATAAACTTTTAATGATTTTTTTTAATTTTTTTTTTTAAATGTTGGTAATATATTTAAAATTTAAATTTTTTATTGAATTTGTTTTTTAATGTTTGTAATAAATTTAAAATTTTACTAAAAGTTTTAGCTTTGTTGTTTTAATTTCTTTACAATGTTTAATTCTTAAAAAAATATTGTGTTTTAGTTAAAATGTTTTTAATTTTTTTAATTTTTAATTTTTCAATTTTGGTGCTTTAAGGGTATTTTATTTTTCTAAAAATTATTTAGATTTTACTATTTTTTTATTAATTTTTTTTTTACGAACATTTTTTTTTCTTTATTTCTAAAAGGTTTTTTTTTTCTTTAAAATAGAAGAATTTGTTTTGGGGTGTTTTTTTTTGTTTTTTCCAATTTAATTATTTTCTTAATGTAAATTATTAAAAAAAATAAAATTAGTTAATACATAAACTATCAAGTAATAACACTTTTAGATTTAGGAGTCCATTTTCAATGTTTTATTTGCAATGATGCTAGTGGTCAAGGTCACAATTTCAATTACGTCATAATTTTAACTTTGAAAAAAAGTGGTGCTACTGGTAGCATCACTTTTCGATTCAAGGTTCAATTTCATGGTTTTGTTGGCAATGTTAAGGGTGTGATTTGAAACAAGTTGCAATTTTGACCACCTCCCCCAAAAATGGTGCTACTGGTAGCATCACTTTTTGATTTAAGCATCAATTTCATGGTTTTGTTGGAAATGTTAAGAGTGTGATTTCAAACAAGTTGCAATTTTAACCACCTCCCCCCAAAATGGTGCTACTGGTAGGATCACATTTCCATTCAAAGGTCAATTTTAGGGTTCTATTCACAATGTGAAGGGTGTGATTTCAAGCAAGTTGTAATTTTAACTACCTCCCTCAAAAATGGTGCTATCAACAACACCACTTTTTAATTTGGGGGTTGATTTTGGTGTTTGTTACCCAAAAATATCATATTTTTGGGCTAGATTTCTCGTTTTGAGGTTACAGTTCTCATTAAATTGGTAACTTTGTTTATGTCCTAATTCCCAACATTCACCAACCGAAAACCTTAAAAGTTTAATTCTTGTTTTTTATTTTCCATAAAATACAAAAATACAAAAAAAATTTAAAATGTATAAACGATCAAAAATATTTATTTTGTTGTCTAGAATAAATCTAACTATTTATTTTTACTTTCTAGACATTTCTGTCCAAGGGTTTGTGCTAAATTGTTGAATTTCTATCTCTAGGAGGAAAATCAGTCCTCTTAGATTGCTCTTTATTGTCTTATCAAATGTTCTTGTGGTTAATTTAAGGTTTAATTAAATTTTGGAAATTAATTACAACAATAGAAATAAGAATTGTTGAAACCCTAGGGCTAGGGTTTGACACTAAAAGGTAAAATCTATCCTACTCTTGCTCTTATTTAACTTTAGGATTGTTTATCAATCCTATGTAACGTATTTTGATGGTGAAAATCATCTCCAAAATGGTTCATTACTTTTAGATTTCATTTTGGATATTTTTGGTGAAACCCTACGGGGATTTGCACCATTTTTTGCAAGTTTGAAGTAATTGCTTAGTTAAATCTCATTTTTACTTGAAATATATTGTTTCTAGACTATTTTTGCACTAATATATCTTTGTCCCATCAAGGATTACCTAAGGATCTTCATCCTAAGTGCTTTTAAGCACTCTTGGGTTTCTTTTAATGGTCCAAATCTGCAATTTTCTGCATTTTATGTCATAAATCAAATTATGGAACCTTTGAATAGAAGAAATATAGTCCAATTTAAAACAAAAAATCAAGTTACAACTTAGGTATATCAATCACCCTTGATTTGTGCAACAAGATCTCACTCTTTGTGGTAAACGCTACATTTTTCGTCACTTAAAGAGTGGTTTTATAGTGCCGGTTTGTATTTTCTGTCGTAGAATATTTATATTAGATCTCAACACTCTTATAAGTATATCCTAAACCTCTCTACATTTATTATTTTATTCCATAACTCTTGGTTTAACATTCCTATGACAGTTGGCTACTAAGGCACTGATCTATTTAACATGTATTGAGGTGTGTAGTTGGAAAGATTAGTATACCTCCCTTGGTATCTAGGAGCTGGCCTAAAGAGAATGGAATATCGTACTAAGGTTACAATAGTGCATTTTCCATACTATTCTATCCCCACTAGCAATTCCCCAAGGGCTACTAGTTTGGGCGATAACATTTTTTGGCGTCGTTGCCGAGGACAACCTTGCTGGTTATTTCTAGCTTGTGACGACATCATCTCACTAGGTTTTTGGGTAAGTTATTTTGTATTTGTATCTTGATGAGATTATTTTGAATGCTGACCTTGACTATATCATTTGGCAACTCTAGTCAAGGAAAAAAAAAAAAAAGGTACATTGAAAGAGATTTAGCCTTATGTCGAAGATTTAGAAGCAAAAGAAGATGGAATTACCTTCATGGCTAGTACAATTTTATGCTCAGGTTGATTTCTCAAAATATTGAGGTTTTCCTCATGAGCATCCTTATACGAAAACATAGGCAATTATGAGATTCCATGGATATGTTAACTCAATTGTATAACATCTATATTCTTTTAAATAATTCAACAAGATAAATGGTATTTTTCACAAGGACGTTATGCTGAAATATTTTGCATCAAGCCTAAAAGGATATGCAAAAGACTGGTTTGTGAGCCTCCTCAAGGGAATATTTATTTCTTTTGCAGAATTCCTGGGTGCGTTTTGTAGACATTGGGACTGTAGATCTGAAAAATGGCTACCCATTGTTCAAGAAATAAAAAATATTTATGATGCACAAAGGCTCATTGAAGAAGGCCCTGAACCCCCTGATAAAGGCAATGAAATCAGTTAAGAAGAGGCTCATCCCTCTACTCCCTCCCATGAGACATTATTGCACGAAAATACATAATTGGGAAAGTATGAGGAACATGTACCCCAGGTTGAAAATGTCAAGGAGGTTTATGATGTGATAAAAAAAGATTATCTTGTTGAAGAAAAGCATGAAGAAGCACCTTGTTGTCCTTTTGAACATGAGGAGTCCATTGCAATTCCTCAAGAAGAAAATGGTGATGAAGAATATGCTCACACTCCCATTGGAAATCAAGAGATATTGGAAGACCAGGTATATGAAGAGGACATTGATGAAAAAGTCATTCAAGTATCCATTAGTTCTTCACCACATGAAAGCCAAGGTTCGATATGTTATTCTGCGTTCCAAGCTTTGGATTTTCATGAGACATATTTTAATGACTTGGAAGAGGAAAATCTAATGGAGGAACCCTCATTTGACGAAGAGAATGACAATAAAGAAATTGAGAACATTGATGCTCTTCTCCATATTGAAAGACATAAATGGGATATAAGTTTTTATTTTTATTTTGATGGGGATCCCATTTATGATACAAATGGTGATTGTTTCAAAGATAATATTGCAGATTTTTGGTCTTGTGGATAGTCAAACATAATCATTGAATGTGAATCCAACTTCACTATGCAGGGAAATCCATGTCATCCCACTGATGAAACTGATTTACATGTATAGGTAAGGGTTTTTCATGGCCAACTGATAGCAAAATTTTCAGCCAAGGAAGTCCTCAACTCATGGTTTTCACATTCAAGGAGATCCATCCATTGATAATGTAATGTTCCTTTCCAAATGATCACTCCAGGAGATTGGCGAAATAGCCTAAATGATTCTTGTAGGATATAGTCAGTGAAAGAAAGCAGAAATTAATTAATTATTTGATGTCGGTGGGGAAAGAAAGAAATGCTTTTTAAAGTGGCATTGAGTTGTTAAGTGAAAATGTGTTTTAAGTGACTTTGAGCTTATAAAGTTAATTTACTTTATTAAAAGAGTAAAAGGGTGAACAAAAGGGTGAACAAGTAATTAAAAGAGGAATGAGGGCACCCTCTCTCATTATGCATTGTTATTTTCTAAAAACAAATTTGAGAAAACTCTTATGGCTTTGACTTTTGAAATGAAAAACCCTAGAGAAGGAGTCTGGGTTCGATGGTGAAACTATCCACCCTATTTGATCGTAGAGGAGAGATCATTCAAATCTTTTCATTGTGGCTGAGTTTCTCATTTCAACGACTGATTTTTATCATTTGGCAGCCAAGTTTCTTTTGTGGAGGTAGATATTGGTTGTAGGAGGGTCGAGTTGCATTGTGGACATAGTTTTGACTATTGGGAGGCCGAAGTTACCATTGTTGGGCCAAATCCTTTTCTATAGGCCAAGTTTAATAACTTTTGGGGTCAAGTTTTCTTACTAGGGCCGAGTTAAATCATTGTTGGGTGAGTTACCTTTCTTATGGGAAACATTTATCTTGGTTGGGTGTGCTTTGAGTAGTTGGACCTGTTGCCGCCTTATACACACCTCAGAGATGTGGAATAAATTTTCAATCCACTCGGTGTGTCCTTGGGGGAAAGTGAGAGTTAAGGTGTTGTCACCTAATCCTCAAATCCTCCGTCTAGGTCAACTCCTAGCAAATCCAAGGGGGGTAGTCCCTAAAAAATATACTAAGGCTTGAAACAAATCTAAGTACAAGAATTGAATCTAGGAGTTTTAACTTTCATTAACCAACATAAAGAAAAAGCATACACAGATCAATTATTCACCACAAGATACATAAAACATATACTTGCATAAAAGGATACTCGAGACACAATGATAGATGCAAGTAAAATCAAATTTTCTTCAAAGTAAAAGACTGAAATAAAATGTGTGAAGCATATGGCTTTGAAAATGTGTAAATGAGACGAGTGCCTTAAAGGTATCATGGGAAATGTAGATCATGTGTTTTATTAAGGTTTATTGATGATAGGTTAATGAGATAAATTTTAATTGCATGAAAATAAAGTGTTTGTCTAAACTAGATTTGGCCCTTTAGAAAAAGTCCCTAAAGTGGAGGTTGAGCTTGTTGAATATCCAACAGGGAGGTCCCTCTGATTTTTCACACAAGATCAAGAAAAAGTGGGATATCCGACAGGGAGAACCTAGATCTCAAAGTTCCCTCCAAATATCTTCGCAAACTCTCTTACGTTTCCACTATAGAAAAATTCTCTTTAGGATTTCCCTAATTAGTCTATCACCACTAACCAACCCAGCGTGTATGAAACTTACTCCGAGAAGATCGAAACTAGCTTGCAACTAGAAGGGTCAGGAACCGCACTGGGAGCTGAGGGGAGTTGTTTATTTTAAACAATAAAGCAAAGTACTGAAAGGGAAAGTTTTTTTTATTACTAAAGTCTTCATTGACCAGCCTCTTGCAAGGAGCTAAGGAGACTGTTTATTTCCAACATTGAAATTGCATAAAAGGGAAACTAACTAGCAATTAATATTCTACTTTGCAAAATTGAAATATAATCTAGATTGTGATTTATTTTAACTTTAAAATATGTGAGATAGTAGTTCTTTGTTATGAATTGAAATTATAACTTTATCTTATCCTTAGTTGTGAAAATTGAATCTAAGCTAAAATTGCGAAATTGAGACAATCACCAAAAACACTGTTCCCCTAGAGGGGATGAAGAGCGGGAGCTTGTAGCCCCATTAATTTTATTAAATAAATTACAAAAATATTTATGAGAGTGACTTGTGACCATTAATTATGGGGATCACAAGTATTTACAATGTTTTACAAGTATTTATTGAATAAAGGGGTGCCCCCGGGGGTCCCGGATGCTCCAAATCTGCCCAAAATGTACATAATTTCCTCTTATCTGTTCCCAAACCTTCACAAAAAAACAAGCAAACAATGACAAAAGATGACAAAAAACACTTTCGAAGTGTCTTTGGTTATTAGTAGGAAAGCCCCAAAATTGACCAAGTAAAACTAGTGTAAAATGAACAAAAATGAACTAAGAAGAGCAAGCTAAAGAGCTTGCATACTTAGGGTCTTTGTTTGCTGTTTTAAAACAACAATGTGAAGGAAATCTAATTTCCAAATATTAAAGTGAAAGATTTTAGAAAAAAACTACCCTTTAACTTCTAAAAAATTTGAAAGAAAAACATGCTAAGAGGAGACTTTTCCTATGCTAGATCTGAGAATTTAGATAAAACTTTGAAAGTACAAACTTGGATCTAGTTTATATTATGCATGTACACTTAGATATTCATAATTTGAAATAAATATAGATCTAATATCCTTTCATTTGCAACAAAGTAACCAAAATTTAGATTTTCTTTTGAGAAAGAGATAAGGAAGAAACTTGTAGCCTTGGAACCCTTGGGTGATGGAGTCTTTAAATAAATTAAGGAGGGACTAAGTCTTTAGATCCTTGAAGTTGTGAAAAGACAAGCAAGTTTAATCACCACTCCAAGCTATGAGAACCTGTAAGCTTTAAAATCTTGCAAATAAACTTGTTAACAAAATTGGTGTCACCTACACAAGAAACTTGAAGAGTATGTTAGTTAACCGAAACATGCATACACATCAAAGCCTCTAAATGTAAATGAACAATAGGATTAACATCAAGCTATATAAATCCTATCATATTAGATGATAGCATCCTTTCAAAGGCCAAATTAACAAACTTAAAGAAATAAATTAGGAAAATATTACCTCATAGATTAAGGACAAATGACATCAAGCATCCACACACATGTATAACACACCTTCTTGACCTCCAAAGTCTATTTATTTCAAATAGAAGTATTACAATAGTACAACCACAAGCAGCAATCCCAAACTCCAACTAGTTTGCAAATGGGAGAGAGCTTGTATAAATAGAAAGAGGAGAAAATCCCAAAGAGAGGAGGGCACACTGAGTGGAGGAGAGGGGTGCACCAAGTGTGAGAAGAGGCGTGCCAAGTGGTAACCCCAAGGCTTCCACCTTTCCTTTAACCCCCAAGGTTGAAAAATGTGCTTAAGGGAGAAGGTAGGAGGGCACCACCTCTCCAAAAGATGGGCTGCCCACTCAAGGATGCGCCACATCTCTAAGAGGGGCACACCTCTCTATTGAGCACATGT
>ML817523.1:16974-83810 GCA_009831015.1 Picea engelmannii
CCGAATCGTGAAACCGCGATGGGATTTATTTAGGTGCTAACCACTTGTTTTAATCCTTTAATTAATCGCGATCAGGGGTTAGTCTTTACTTTTCGTGGTTTGGAGTATTGGGACACCGACGACTCTTTAACGCAAGAAATCCCAAATCATGAAATCACGATGGGATTTATTATCATTAAACCTTCTTACTTCTTAATAAACATAGCATTGGCTTTTAAGAATTTCGTGACTTCGGGAATCAGTGTTTTAAGGAAACTCAAGGTCAACTCTTGATTTCCTGAATTGCGATTGATTAACGATTTGTTAAGTATGTTTAAAACTTAATTAATCATGATTAAAAGGTATTTCGTGAAAAGCGCATTGGGACTTTGAAAAGCTGTTTAAGTTGAGATGGCCGAAAAAGAACATGTGGAAATCTTAGAAGGTCGTTGACGTTTTTAACTATCACTTTAAAATCGGCTAAATTCCATTTAAACCGTCTCTTTTTCAAGACTTTGGTACCGGGACTTTGGGGTTGTTATTAGAAAACATACTTTGTGAATAGCCGAACCCCGAAAAGCGAAAATCCCGAAAGACCTTTTGACTTCTTTTCATAACTAAGGGCAGCTCCGTAACCAGAGAAAAATGGAGACTTGGATTTAGAGACGAAGAATAAACTTTGTTTCAACACATAACATGCCCATGATTGATGCCTTGAGGTCGATTTTAGGTACACAAAAATTTATGACAACATATTTATTAGATTTGAAAGCCAACAATTTGCAGCTATGGGTGTTTAAAGGACCAAAAATAGATCCACAAAAATTTGGAGCAGATTTGTTAGATTTGCAAGGAGATCTCAACAGATCTATAAACCAACAATAAAATTATTGTGCGTGCTTGAAGAAACAAGCACATGTCTGTTGATTTTGTTCTGATCTAGAAATGGCAGCAACCAGTCTTAGGTTTGAAGACTGGTTGGATGAAGCATCTAACTTCTTGTCTTGGAATGTGAGGGTAACCTTTCCTTTGAAGGAACATGGCCTTTGGGAGATTTTTTAAAAGTTTGTTCCTGTACTAATAGATGCATCACTCAAGGAGGATCATGAGAAGAAGGACATCGAGTCCCAAAGAGTGATCATGGATGTCATGAAAGATCATTTGATCCCTCACTTGGTAGCGAAGCCGACGACTAGAGAGATGTTTAAGGCTCTAGTGGATTTTTTCCAAAGTGACAACATGAACATGAAGATGATCTTGAGGAACAAGATCATATCCATCCAGATGTCGAGGTCTTATAATATTACCAAATACTTCATGAGGATCACCCAAATACATGGTCAACTTGCAGCCATTGGGGAGAAAGGGAGGGCATAGAACTTGTAAATGTGGCACTAAATGGTTTCACCAAGTCATGGGAACCATTTTTCAAGGGATTCTGCGTTTGAAAGAGTATTCCTAATTGGGAGAGGCTTTAGGATGATTTCATCCAAGAAGAGAATTGGGAGGATACTAAATCCAACAGTAAAGGAGATGGAGAAGTGATCATTTCCCTGGTTAGTCAGGCAAGAAGGGAAAAGTAGATGATTCCAAGGATAACAATTAGAGGGAAACCCCAAAGATGTGGAAGAAGAAGGACTTGAATAAGATCAAGTGATTTTCATGCCACAAGCGTGGTCATTATGCATCGCAATGTCTAGAAAAGAAGGGTAAGAGTAAATAGTAGTAGGTAGCAACATCAATAGAAACTTAGTTGGATGAGTTTGCAACGAAGTTTGAGAACGACTTATCGCTAGTATCATGCCTTTATACTAGCATAGTCACTCAGAGTGTGTGGTACTTGGATAGTGGTGCATCACATCACATGGCAAAAGCATGGGAGCTATGGAGTAGTTTGATGGAGAAGGACTTGGGGATCCATGTGGAGCTTGGTGATGATGCCAAGTATGTAATGAAGTGGGAGGGAACAATATTGTTTTAGCTTGAGTCAGTTAGTTCATTGGTAGCCTGGGACGTGCTATATGTACTAGGACTAAAGAATAATTTTCTCTTAGTCCCCATTATGAAGGATATGGATTTTGTTGTCATGCTCAAGAAAGGGAAAGTACTCATATGTCCAAGTTATCCCTGACATAGTAGTGAGCATTGGCGTTCGAGAGGAAAATTTATACAGATTGGATGGAAAGCATGTTCAAGAATTGGTACATGACAGTGACAACCGATGTGAGTTATGGCACAAGAGGATGGGACACCTGCACTACAAGACATTATTGATCCTGAAGGATATTGTCACTAGTCTCCTAGATTTTAGTGATGAGTAGCAAGGCATTTGTAGAGGGTGTGCACTTGGAAAGAATGCCAAGGATGCCTTTCCAAGTAGAAAGTGTAGGTCCAAGGGGATATTGGATCTGAGTCATTTATATGTGTGTGGACTAATGTCAGTGGAATCAATGCATGGAGCTCTATATTATGTGGTGTTCATTGATGACTTTTCTAGGAAAACCTAGATCTTCTTTATGAAGGCCAAGGATGATGTCTTCAGTCGATTATGGGAGTTCAATGCCTAGGTGGAGAACTAGACAAGGAATAGGATCAAGGCCTTGAGTTCAGATAATTGGGGTGAGTACACTTTCAATGAATTCAAGGATTTCTACAAGGAGGCAAGGATCAAGAGGGAGTTGGCAGTCTCATACAACCCTCAACAAAATAGGGTTGTAGAGACAAAGAACTGATCCATAATCTATTTTGTTAGGGCTATGATACATGACCAGGATACACCTATGTTTCTTTGGGTAGTGGTGTGTAA
The DNA here is from genome assembly GCA_009831015.1 of Picea engelmannii. NCBI lineage: Eukaryota > Viridiplantae > Streptophyta > Pinopsida > Pinales > Pinaceae > Picea > Picea engelmannii. Next base: position 19,760 of record ML817523.1, read on the forward strand.
TGTGATAGTATATGTGAATAATAAGAGTCCTCACAAGATATTAGGGGACAAGACTCCTAAGCAAGCATTCACAAAAGTGAAGCCATAGATAAGATAATTGAGGATCTTTTGTTTTCCAGTCTACATCTAAGAACCTAAGGAAAAGAGGACTAAAGGTATGTTTGTGGGGTACAACGAGACTTCATATGCTTACATGATTTTCATTCCAACACATAGGAAGAAAATTTTGAGCAAAGATGTTAAGTTTGAGGAGAGATCAACTTCTAGGAAGTCACATGACCCATTACTAGTGACAGAGGATGAGGAGCAGGAGACTCTGAAGGATGAGAAGTGCTCAAAAAATTATAGTTTTGGTAGTCAATATTTAGGTGGGGAGGAGGATTCAACCCATTCTAGCTTTGTCAAGAATCCCAAGTGGTTTATGCAGACATTGAAGAAGGGTCGAGAGCATGTTGAGGCTCCTAGGAGCGCATTTGGAGAGAGGAGGCCTTTGAAGAACTTTCCAAACTTTATGGCACTGATGAGTAACGTCATTGAAGAAGAAATAAACCAACATGTATATTAGGATTTCATGGTGCATGATGATGTCTGGGACATTATGCCAAGATTAGAGGGAAAACTAGTTCCAGATGGCTCTTCGAAAAGTGCCTTCCTCTCTAAGAGGGAGTGTTGATGTTTGTAGCATCGTATAGGTACTTCCACATAGGTCTAAGTTTCTAGACATGTGGAAGTCGTCACAAGCCTTCAACCTTAGTGATTTACTTTGATTAAAGGAACTATTATAGCAAAGTGATTTTTATGATTAAAGTGAGTTTAATCTAATGAAATTCTAGGGTTAATTGCATTAGTGAATTAGATGAATCATATCCATTGATGTCATGTGAGGTGAGATTTAATCTCAATTTTCAACCACTATGGACTCAATCAACAACTCAAGTTTATAAAAGCAAGGCTAAGTAAAGGAGAAAGACACACAAGAAGAACTTAGTGAGAGTGTTGAGTCGTGAAAGATTGTGATTCAAGGAGTTCTCAACAAAGATGAATAAGGAATTTCATATAGAGATCGAATCCAAAGGAGGAGAGTGAAAAGGTGCAAAAAGACGAGAAAATCTAGTAGCCATAAACCAAAGAACAAATTTATAGGCAATTTTGCAGATCAAGAGAGGGTCATACAACAACAAGTTTGTGTTGTAGGAGGGTCATACAACCAAAACACAATAGAAAACAAGTCGTACAACTGACAACAGACCGTGCAAGTCATGATTGACAATTGTACAACTGATACATGTCACGATAGCAAGCCCTACAAGGTCGTACAACATATAGATGACAACAAAAGCATGAGTTTTCTTTAGGGACAGATTAGTTAGGTTTGTTGTAATTTGTATAGTCTTCAATGGGAAGTTTATTTTCCCAATTGGGAAAGCCCTTGTATGTTGAGATATTAATTTAATGAACAAAAAAATTGAGGGAAATTTTTTTCCCTAGCATGTGCTTGAAATTGGTTTCAATTGCTTCCATTGATTTATTCATTTCCAGACAATATATTTTATTCTATGAGTTGAAATTTAATTTTCAACGAGGAAATAATTCATGTATGCACTTAATTAGAAAATTAACACTTTATTGACATGATAGGTTTTTATAATGAGCATTGTTTACAGTGCGTGTAGAATTTCGATGCACTGCATACAATGTGTCTAACTTTTTAAGGCATTTCATTGTGTTTTACACAATTTTGTTTGAAATATAATTATTTTCAATTTTTAATAAATACAAATGGCCATTTAGTATAGATTTTTTATGTTTATGTGTGTGTTCATGTGTAATGAAATTTGTATGTCGATCAAAGATAGTGATGACAACAAAAACAACAACAATATGTTGACCTGTAGAAATTTATACATGAGTGGAAGGACCAAGATAGTAGAGAGATATGTACGCTCTCCTTATTGTAGAACAAACCAGTGTCCTTTTTAGGAATGTTTTCCTCCTCAAGTTTTACGAGGAGGTTACATCCCTTAAGGGGAACATGTGCATGTTGATGTAGTTGATCTGTCACTAGGATCATGGTAGGCAAGAATTTAGGGTTGGTCTTTGATCTGTAAACTATCATGGATATTCCACTGGACAGTTCACCACAACAGATTTGATAAATAAAACTGAAATATACACTATGAAGGTTAAATTCCTTAGATTCCATAATCTTTAGTTATCGATTTTCTTCTTATGCATGAAATAGATAAAATGCCTAAAATAGAGAACAAGGAAATACAATCACACACCATCCAAAAAATAACACAAATATTTTCTATGGGAAACCCTTATGGTATGATATGTAAACTGACACGAATATTCCACTGGACTTTTCGCCACAATAGATCTAATAAATAAAACTAAAATCTACACTATGAAGGTTAAATTCCTTATATTAAAAAATCTTTAGTTACTGATTTTATTCTTATGTATGAAACAGATAAAATGTGAAAAATAGAGAACATGGAAATAAAATCACACACCATCCACAAAATAACACAAATATTTTCTCTGGTAAACCCTTACGGGAGATAACCCAACCAGCAGGTGAGTTTCTCTGCTCTCTTTTCCCTGTTATGGAAATAATGCAAGTACAAAGGAGAAGCCACTCTTCATGGAGTTACCTAAGACCTATGACCTATTAGGCCACTGCAAAACATTTACCCCCACTATTACTCTCTATAATTTCCCACTCCTAGTTGTTCTACTATGTTATGGAAAAAAATACAATAACATAGAACGGAACTCCTTCTCCTCCTAGCGACCCGATATTTAACATAACCCGATAGCCCTCTAAGCTTAGGGTTTTGACTTCCTCAACCTTCAATTGTGATAAGGATTTGGACCTTCTAGATTCTTCTTGAAAATCCTCACGGGGATAGCCCCATATGCATGAATAACGAGGTATGATGTGGCATCTTCACATTCCATGGTGGTCAACATGATAGTCAACTTATGGGAGGCATAAATTTTGCATACAAGCTCTAATTGACGAATGATCTGCAATGCTATAAAGGTCTCAAAGTGTAGAAAATCATTAACATTGTCGAAATAAGTTTTGGACACTATAAGTGTGGACTACTATATTATAAGCGTGTTGTATATAGATGATATTTTCATCCCAAGTATTCAGATGCTCCTGGTTGTAACCCCTCAAAAGCTGCACCAAAGTCCTATTGACTACTTTTGTCTAACCATCTATGTATGGATGGAATGTTGTAGACTTCTTGAGGTTAGTGTCCATCTTCTCCCACAATGTAATCTCAAAGGCGCTTAGAAATATGGTTTCCATGTCTTAGATGATACTCCTTGGTATCCCTTGGTATGGATTTATGTCCACTTTCTCTTCCATATTGAATAGGGATTGTGAAGGGTTAACGATACTCAAACTTCATTGTTCTTTCTCTGGTTCTTTCCACGACTCCTTTCCTGGGTCTTCCCGATCTACAAATTTCTCCTCTAATGTGATATCTGAGTTTGAGCCTCCATCATCTCCAAACAATCTGATCTTGCTTGCTAGAGCCAACATGAGGAGATTCATATTGCAGTTGCTATCAACAATTTGTGTTTCCAACCTCTCAAATCTCTCTTTTGTTGGATCTAGAGGGTTGTTATGAAAAAAATCCTCTGCAATGACTAGGGTTTCTATGAATACTCTTTAAGTCGATTCTTGGATCCTGAAACTTCCCACAAATACCCAAAAGAAAACATGCTCTAATACTAATATGATCTATAAGTTGTCATAGATACTCCACTGAATAGTTCGCCACAACATATATGATAAATAAAACTAAAATCTACACTATGAAGGTTAAATTCCTTATATTTTAAAATGTTTAGTTATTGGTTTTCTGCTTATTCATGAAATAGTTAAAATGTGGAAATTAGAGAAAAAGGAAACACACCAGCCAAAAACCAACACAAATATTTGCTATGGGAAACCCTTACAGGAGAAAATCCAACTAGAAGGTGAGGCTGCTCTACTCTCTTTTCTCTGGTATGGAAATAATGCATGTACAAAGGAGAAACCACTTTCTATGGAGTTACTTGAGACCTGTGGCCTGTCAGGATGCTACAAAAATTTACCCCCTCTTTTAAGCTCTCTAATTTCCCACTCCCAGTTGTTCTTATTTTCTATGGAACAAAATACAATCACATATAATGGAACCCCTTCTCTTCCTAGTGGCGCAATATTTAACATAGTCCAATAGTCGTATAGGGTTATCATTTTGACTTCCTCAACATTTAATTGTGATAAGGTTTTGGACCTTCTATATTCGTCTTGAAATTCCTCAGATGGCTAGACCCATATGCATGAGTAACAGGGGTTGACATGGCATCCTCTTGTACCATGGTGGTCAACATGATAGGTCAACTTGCGGGAGGCATAAATTTTGCATACGATCTCCGAATGATGCATGGTCTACACTGTTGGAAGTGTCTTGGAGTGCAGAACATTTTTAATGTTGTGGGATAGTTACGAACATTGGAACCCCAAAAAACTCCATTCAATGCATCAAAATGGATACAAAAGGTTCCAGACCCCAATTTTCCAAACTGGGACATGCCACTAAAATGACCCTGCAAGATGATTCCTCCAAAATTTTCCACTTTGAAAGCATCGAGATATATGAAAAATAATATAAAGATCTAATCCTGATTAGTCTTGATGCATGGTGCTAGCCCATTGAGGATATTTATTTCATTACAAGGATGTTTAGAAGAGGGGGGATTTTCCCTAGTTCCCTGATCTCCCACTTGGAATTGGAGGAGAGAGTGAGTTGGAATATATGCCAATAAACTCCAGTGCATACATTAGTGACCATAGTGACTTACAAGTTGCTTGTGGTCAGTTTCATTTACATGAATTTGGTGCATTGGAGGTTAGGTGCCTGTCACTTATGGTCACGACACTGGAACACTATACCGTTGATGGGTAGCACATTAGTTTCCCTCTAATGCATTATGTAGATACTTTAGTTCAAAGGCCTAGATTGATTATGTGGTTTGCCATTTTTTTGTGACAATTTTGTTCTACTCTAGATCATTTCCATGTTGTTTATGATGGGAGGATGGTCTTCCCATTTACTTCATATTTATTTACTTTATCTTTTGAGAGGATTATAACAACTCAATTAACATTTCACCGCCTACCTCCTTGGTCGATGTATGATGTGCATATGTGCATGTGGAGGTAGATATTTCCTAAGAGGCAATAGCTAGAGTACTCATGTTGGCCAATGAGTCTAGATGTTTTGTATTTGTTATCTAGTGAGGAAAATCACATCGTTGATCTTGTAGAATATCCATATGTAGGGATGGATTGACAATGATGTGAAAACACCCTATTTAACTAGAGTGAGCCACTATATGTTAAAGGTATATATTGTCATTATGTTTTGATAAATATAGTTGCATATTTTTTTCTTATTTAACGCACTTGTAATTTATTTAACATTTTCTTTAAATTGTCCAATTGTTGTTGTATGATATTTTCTAGATATTAGCATGTATTTTGTGGAGATGCTTCCACGATATAATGAGAATATGGATGAGGCTAGGGAGGTCATGTGAGACCCTAAGATTATTTTTAGATCGATGACTCTTACTCGTGACATGGCTTTATTGATGCATCACATTGTCGATGCCCTCAACCTACTCGAGAGGTTGATGGCTCACCAACAATATTCTTTTGATTTGCATGTCAAGGACAACGATCCTCCACCTCCTCCTCCACAAGAAAACCAACCAAATTCTCCTCCATAAGCATTCTAAAAACCATCTCTAACTCCAAAACTAGACCAACCACCACCTCTGACTCCAACACCATACCAACCACCATCTCCTCCTCCAATAGAAAACTGACTACCATCTCCTCTAGCACTGGATCAACCAACTGCTACACCACTATACTTGCCAACGATTCTATAAATTATAATATTAAAGAAACTCATCTTAATAACAAATAAGAAGGTTAAATAAACTCATCTTAAGGAGGTTACAAACATGAACTATTAATAATATTTTTTTTAAAGAAGAACACAAACTTCAAAACCCATTTAAGGGGGATAATGATAAAAAGAAAAAAAATATTCATTAATCACTTCCTTGAAATTAAAAGTATCTCCATTAAAAAGCATAGGCATACATTTATCAACAAAATTAATTATGAACTAATTATTTCAATGAGTTTCATGTTATCGGTCGTAGAAACAAGAAATTTACAACCATGATTACAACATCTATTATAGCCCACTAATGGTCACAATTATGCAGTAATTGATGTGATTAGAATATTGTATAAGACTCCATACACTTCAATTTCATTAAGTGAAGTGCATTGAATTAATTTTTTTTTTGGGGGGGATGAAAAGGTGCATTTTAACATGACTTTTCTCATTGCAATAAAACATTTTTCACATAAATTGTTTTACACAAAATGTCTTTAGTGTATCTTGTTAAGTATGTAACAAACACATCTTGATTATTTTGTAAGCTTGTTTCACACGAAACATGCTTAAAGTTAGTCCATTACTCAGTAGGTGTTATTGTAGAAATGTAAAGGTGGTTGTACACATAAAAACACGTTTATTAGTTTAATGTATGACAATAAACATATTATGTCAAAGTGATGTTCTATTTTCTTTGTTTTTCTAACTTAAATCTCATGATGGTGAATTAAGGTTTATTTTTTGAGTTGATTTTCACAATGGATCTAATCCATGTATTTAAGAAATTTAATTCCATTTCTAAGTGTTTGTGCATTTTATGTTTCAATTTTAATGTTCAATTTCCATGCTTCCTCTCTGAGCTATGTCAGTTTAACAACTTTCTCTCAATTTGACATCGTAGCAGGGTGCAAAAGTAGATGATATTAATAATCACAATGCATTTAGTGTGTTCAATCATTAGACAAAACATTTGTTAAAAACATAGATTATTTGTTTCCAATAACACACTTGCAACCAACCATTTTCTAAAGAAACCTTGAATTAAGCAATAGATTTACATGAATTAAATTGAAAATCCAAAAATATAATTACTCAATGATATTTTTCTTATGCCTAAAGGGGATGTTTAATGTAGTTTGGATGCAAGCCACCTTTGATAGCATCAATTTGTGAATTCGCTAATATATCCCTTGCAATGAACAAAGTACAATAGAAAAGTAATTAAAATCATCATATCGACAAAGTTAAAAACAATGAAGAGTAATATAATATTTCACCACCAAATAGGAAGAGTGTTGGACACTCAAAATAGGATAATAGTGAGATGCATTTTATTAGAGATATGATATGATATGATATATATATATATATATATGTGTGTGTGTGTGTGTGTGTGTGTGTGTGTGTGTGTGTGTGTGTGTGTGTGTGTGTTATGTTGACTATTGGATTCATATTACAATGCATCTCTTAGAATCCCAACATCCATTACAATATTGACTCTTCACATTATGTGAAGTTAGTAACCGAAAAGGATTACATTTCCAACTCCCCCCCCTTAATCCGAAGGGGTGTATATGATTCCAAGATGAGAGCTAATATCTGAAAGTGGGCAGCTGAAATATGGAAGTGTGCAGTGGTTGATGGCTAAATGTGCTCTCTGAATCTGGTGGTTTTGGGATGACCACAAATCAAATGGCTAGCAGAAGTTGATGTCTTATACTAAATAGTGATGGTGGTTTAAGGAAGACCACAAACCAATCTGGTGGTTTAAGGATGACCACAAAATATAGAACCTTGCTCTAGGCTCAATGGTTCCTGTAACATTTCCCAAGTTATCTAGAAGTTGAAGTTTGTGTCTTGGGATAATTGGAAGTGCTCTTTATGTTGATTTAAAGACGACCATAAACTATGATGTAGAAGAAGCTGAAAGTATTCTACCAAGTGGAGGTTTAAGGAAAACCATTAACCATTGTCAAGCATAAGCTGCAAGTCTTCTACTAAGTGGTGGTTTAAGAGAAACCACAAACCAATCATTCTCGCTTGTCATTCTTGCTTGTTGTTGATCGACTGATAGGGCTTCAAAACTTGAATCTTGACTGTGAATCGTTTATGTTGTTCCCCCCTATCAGGGACAAGGTGAGAAGACAAAAATCTGTCTTTTGCAAGATGCGCCAATACTCGAGAATGGACTCATCGGTATGCCTAACATATCTTTTTGGTTATTGATTACCATCACCAAGAAAATATAGTCCAAGGAATTAATTGACTAAGTCGAATTTGAAAGTTAAACCTACAGAATGTAGTGTGGCAGGTCAGACTTCAAGGTAAAAGATGTCCATTATCAACAATCTTTTGTTTTGGTTTTCATGTAGACTGTAGCAAAAACCCTACGATGAGATACTGGCCATTCTCTGAGAGATGAATACCAATTCTAATAAATATGTGTGAGGAGGATTATGCAAGTCCCGAACCTTGACATTTGCATTGAGTGGGTGAATCTCCAAAGAGCAACTGGACCCAATAGCTTGCATCCAAAGTAAAACTTTTAGTGAAAATTTTCATATTGAAGAGGACCAATATTCCCTATATCACTAGAGAAAAGAGTAAACAAGGAGATTTCAAATCAATGAGGAATAATGATAAGAGGCGACAACATGAAGTATTCATGTTGGGTATGTGTTATATTCTTTGCACGAGTAGTAGTGTATTCATTGCGTCGGGCGCACAGGTGGGTTTGAGGAAAATTTTTTGCCTCAGGAAACATGTCGCATTTTGCCTTGTTTTTCGTGTTGCCTCGATTTTCGTGTCCATTGTTGGGAGATTTTTCGGCACATGGTTTTTGCCGATGGTTTTCTATTTTCGGTTAAGGAGTTAGGGTTTTTGACTAATCCAGGTCATTGGGTTAGTGTTTTGGATGCCCCTGGCTCCTATATGTATATTGTATTGTAAACAATGTATCACTATGAATGAATAAAGAATATGTTGGTTTTCTCGGTTTGGGTTTCCAGGTGAAAAATATCTGTGTAATGTTTGTATTTTCCATTGTATCTTTTATGTTCTTTTACTGAAAATATGTTTGCGGTAAATATTGTACAAGGTTAAAATCTACATTTGGTATGAGAGCCAGGTTGGCTTCAGGGGGATGCCTTTGTGGTCAAGGGTTTGGCTCGAGACTGTGATAAGCCTTGTTATAGTGGGAGATCTGTGGTATTGATTTTTTAGGTGAAAAGAAATGGTGAGCAATTTGAAAATAGAGATTGAGAAGTTTGGCAAAGGTTTGAGCTGTGGAAGATCAAGATGGAAGATCTATTGGTGGACAAAGATCAGTGGATTGCGGTAGATACAGGTAATGCACCTACAAGAACTTCAACAGATGACTGGAAAAAGTTGGATCGGAAGGTGAAGAGAACAATCTATCTGTGTCTCTCAGATTCAGTATTACTGAATGTGTGAGAGGAAGCTACAACCAAGGAATTATGGGATAAGTTGGGGAAGTTGTATCAGTCTAAGTCCTTAGTAAATAAACTATTCATGAGAAAGAAGTTGTATAACCTGAGGAGGAGAGATGGAGACTCGGTGGCATAGCATTTGAACACCTTCAATACTGTGGTAAGTCAGTTAATATTTGTTGAGATTAAAATTTCATATGAAGATAAGTGTATCAGTTTACTGTGTTCTTTACCGGACTCGTGGGATAGTCTGGTTGTGGCCATAGGTAGTAATACAACTGCCTTGAAGTTTGATGAAGTGGTCTCATCCTAGTTGTCGGAGGAGATGAGATGAAAGAATATGGAAGGACGGAGCACAAACACATTATTTGCAAGAGGACACTCCTAGGAAATAAATAGATCTAAGTTCTCAAGTGGGAGATCTAAGTCTAAGGGTAGATATAAATCTCCCAAAATTTTTGTGAAGGTACATTGGAGATGTGAAAAAGAAGGGCAGTACAAGAAGCAATGTAGATCCAAAGTTGAGAAAAAGAAGGGATCTGAATAATATCCTTCTATAGAATAAAAGACCTCCAAGGAAGAAGGAGGGGATGTGTACTTGGATTTTTCAAGCACACATGCAGATCATGAGGCATGGTTGGTTGAATACATGATCATGCAGATCACGGGGCATGGTTAGTTACAAAGATTGTGTTCAGGTATTGGGTTGGTACAACAAGATGTAAGGATAGATTGTGACAGTCCGAGTGCAATTTTTCTGGCGAAGAACTCAACTTATCATTAAAAGACAAAGCATATTGATATTCAATATAACTTTGTGAGAGACATGGTTGAAGAAAGAAAGTATTGTTGATGAAGGTGGACACTTTGAACAATGTTGCAGATTCATTAAAAAAATATGTGAGAACTGAGAAGTTCTCTTGGTGTAGAGGATCCATGGGCATTGTTGCTCTGGATTGTTGACTATGTAACCCTGTAACCCCCTATATGCAAAGAAAACAACAAGTGGGAGAATGTTGGGTATGTGTTATATTCTTTTCCTTGAGAAACGTGTCACATTTTTTTCTTGTTTTTTGTGTTGCCTCGATTTTTCGTGTCCATTGTTGGGCGGTTTTTCGGCACATGGTTTTTGACGATGGTTTTCTATTTCCGGTTAAGGAATTAGGGTTGTTGACTAATCCAGGTCATTGGGTTAGGGTTTTGGATGTCGTTGGCTCTTATATGTATATTGTATTGTAAACAATGTATCACTATGAATGAATAAATAATATGTTGGTTTTCCCGGTTTGGGTTTCCAGGGGAAAAATATCTGTGTAATGTTTGTATTTTCCATTGTATATTTTATGTTCTTTTACTAGAAATCTGTTTGCAGTAAATATTGTACAAGGTTAAAATCTACAATTCATTGGTTCAAAATCGCAAAGATGGAGGTCATAATTGTCATTCCTGAAGCCTGATTGCTTTACCCAAACATATTGAATTCAAAATCTTGACCTTCGTAAAGAGTAGGTAAAGTATGTGCCTCACTGCCACAAATATTTCCAAAAATTCTAATCTGTATTTATCTCTTCTAAATCTACATTTATATCTTACTCACTCTTTCAAAATAAGCATCCTCCCTTGATCTTTCCAGTTGTGAGAAACCAATCACATTTCAACATATTCACAAAGATTTGAAGAGAAATAATCACACAGGATGCTTCTTAATTTGTATGTGCATGAATCCTTGAAACTGGATCACGCCCACTAAGCGAGCATAATTGTTGTGATGGGGTCGATACACAACCTCACATCCATATTTTGTGTACTCTTATGTTGATGTGATTCTTTCCCTAGGGGTGCTTCTCAGGGCCCAATTACTTGATAGGAATGGGTTCATATGATATAACAGGACCTGGAGCAGATGTTAACATGATGGGTTATGCAAACAACAAGCAATTTGCCTATGGTATTCATTTTAGGTTGAGTGCCAAAACATTCACTGTGGGGGAACCCAATGGAAAAGGATAATGTTTGTAAACTCACAGAAATTAGGGTTTGGGAGGAAGGACCAGTCAAAGGAGTTAGAAGATAGTCGCTACATGAGAACAAACATGGGAGTGTAGATGGAATGGAGATGGTAGGCCAACGCACAAAGGGACAGATTGACAGATGAGGTTTTTGCTGAGGCAGAATGGCAGACTCACATAGATGGGCACATAATAATGCATGGCACAAAATAATGCAAACTGGCAAGTAGGAGGTCAGATGCATTTCACAAGAGAAACACTTAGCTATGGATAATTGTCACAGGCCTAAGAACTCAATGGCTCTGATACCACTGTTGGAAACTCAAAATAGGATAAACATGAGATTCATTTTATTAGAGTTATGATACATGGATGTTATTAGAGTTATGATACATGGATGTTATTAGAGTTATGATACATGCATTGTATACCTTATGTTGACAATTGGATTTGTATGCCAATGTGTCCCTTGGACTTTCGATGTTCGTTACAATCTTGACTCTTCAGATTCCGTGAAGTTAGTAACCCAAAAGGATTATGTTTCCAACATAGAGGATTTGGGCTCCATGACTTTGGAAAAATATGAGCCAGCCCAATCCAAAGACCCGTGAGATGATGCAATGGATTTTCAATTCACACTGTGCAGGTCTTGAGTGTTTCTATGAATTTTCTTATATGTGTTTTTTATGCAAATATTCGAGTCTAAAGTATGTGTGGTCTCTAAAAATTCGAATATATATTAGTTGTGAGTTTCTAATCTATAAAAGTTGTGAGTTCACCACATCATGTGTCATTATAATGCAAATTTGAATACTTATTATTATGTTAAAAGTGTTTTCCTATTGTTGTCCTTCCCACATTTCTCCCTAGTCATCATAACCTTAAATGATCTCGCACATTACTCATTCATTATCATAAACTTACATATCTCATAAATGAACATTTGCCTCATTCGTCATCATCACCTCAAACATTCTCACAAATGACCCCTATAATGACATACATGCCTAAATTTATGGTAATCTATCCCCTTTACCTTGAATTTATGAATAACATTCTAACTTCAAATGATTTTTTGAATTTTTTTTATAAGAAATTGGGGTGTTTAATTCATATATACCATACCAATGTGTAAGTATATTCTAAACACAATGTACAGTTGCGGCTACTACGTCACCTCCTCCAAAATTGCGCCTTGCTTTTGTGTATCTGGGAGAGTGTGAGTGAGTGAACAAATGAGCCAAGACATCCTCTATTTATATTCTTCCTGGCCACTAGATTGGGTCGACTTCTTCTCTGGATAGGTGGCTTTTCATTATTACTTTATTCTTCTGGGTCGACTTCTCTTCTAGGGTATTTCAATATATGTCCAATGGATCTCTTCCTTCTAGAATCTCCTCCACATTTAAGAAAGGTCATCTAGGAGGGAAAGATCCTCTCAGATCTACCAAAACATCAACAATTCCTCTTAGCTAGGGAGGAATCTTTCATGATGTCTTCATGTGGTAGTCCACTGAATACTCAACAATCTACTAGTAGGAACAAAGCTGCTACAATTAATTCGGTATCTCGAATCATCAGGCATAGTCTCTGCGATCAAGCAGTAGCACACACAACTACATCAAGCGATCTAGTAATCTCTATGAAAACAAAATAGTAGCACACAACTACTATAATGTCATCCAATAGATCACAACTACTGCCAAGTAGTACATAACTATTGTCCAGTGACACATAGTCACTGCTAGTGGAACACATCCACCCTAGTAGCACATAACTACTGTCCAGAGACACACAGTCTCCGCCAGTGATACACAACCAACGAAGTAGCACACAACTATTGTCTGGAGTCACACAACCTCCCCCAGTGGAACACATCCACTGTAGTAGCACACAACTACTGTCCAGAGACACACAGTCTTCGTCAGTGATACACAACTACCGAAGTAGCACCCAACTATTGTTCGGAGTCACACAACCTTTGCGAGTGGAACACATCCACCATAGTAGCACACAACTATTGTCTAGAGACACACAGCCTCCGCCAGTGGTACAAAACCCTTGAAGTAGCACACAACTATTGTCCGGAGTCACACATCCTCTACCAGTGGAACACATCCACCAAAGTAGCACACAACTATTTTCCAAAGTCACACATCCTCTGCCAGTGGAACACATCCACCGAAGTATCACACAACTACTATTCAGGGTCACACAACCTCCACCAATGGAAAAAATCCACCGAAGTAGCACACAATTGTTGTCCAGAGTCACACAACCTCCACCAGTGGAACACATCCACCGAAGTAGCACACAACTATTGTCTGGAGTCAGACAGCCTCTGCCATAGTCTTACAACTATGCATGTGATGTTTCTTCTCTCAGCAAATTCGACAATGTCGTACCCCCTCAGTCACCTCACATGATTGATCCAGGGAACCCTTGTCCAGAGGGGTTAGCTAACATGAGAAGAAAAAACACACCTCCTTCTCAATGAGGGTGGACATTCAACAACACTCCAAGCTTGTCCTTGAAGTACTCATACTTCACTCTTGACAAGGACTTGCTAAGAATGTTCGTTATCTACTCGTTTATGGATATGTATTGGAGATCCACAACTCCTCTCTGCACCATGTCCCGGATGTAATGATATTGGATCTCTAACATGTCATGTAATACAGGGTTCTTGGTAAGCTTCATGCAACTTTGATTGTCACAATGTATCAAAGTTGGCTCGAATTCTAGATCAAATATCCTAACTAGCAACTTCCAGAGCCACACTGCTTCACGATTTTCCACGCTTGTTGCGATATAGTCTACTTCTAATGCATTGAGTTCCGCTGATGTATACTTCCTGACCAACCATTAGACCATGCCTTATCCTAGACTAAAAAACAACATTAAGAAGTACTCTTACGATCCACTACACTCCCCGCCCAGTCAAAATTTGTATATCCCTGCAACTTCACATCTCCATTTGAGATATATCTCAATCCATATCCAATCGTACCATGAAGGTACCTCAACATATACTTTGCTTCCATCCAATGTACCTGTCTAGATTCAACCATGTGTTGATTCAAGGTATTCATTGCAAAGCATATGTCTGGCCTGGTGTTAACCAAGTACATCAAGGATCCAATCAATTGTCTGTACATCGTGGGATCCACAAAATCTGAACATTTATCACTCAAGAGATTCAGATTTATCGTCATAGGTGTGGTCATGGACTTTCATTCCATCATCCCGAATTTCTTCAGGATCTCAACAATATATTTCCCTTGGCTAAGGAAAATATCATCTGATCTCTGCCACACTTCCAATCCCAAGAAGTAATGCAACAAACCTAGATTCTTCATCTTGAACTCTGAAGTGAGCTCCCTCTTGCACCCAACTATGAGATTCTCATATCCTATTAGAAACAGGTCATCCACATGTAGGATCAATGGGAAACCATCAAATAATTGTTTGATCTAACATATCATGCCCTGGGTGCCTGCTTAGGCCTGTACAAAGCCTTCTTCAATCTGCAGACATGAGACTCATTTTCATGTATCTTGTGGTTTCTCTATGTACACTTCTTCTAGCTACCAGAGCAAGTGTATTGTCTCATCATAATATTCTCCCTCTTGCTGGGAGAATCCTCAAGCCACAAATCAAGTTTTGTACATATTTATGTTGCCATCTGCAACATGCTTGATCTTGTATATCAACTTGGAAGTCACTATTGACTTCCCTTTTGGTCTCAGAACCACCTCTCACACATCATTCTTCATGATGTACTGATACTCCTCCATCATGGTATCCTTCCATTCCTGCTTCTCAGCAGCTTATTCAATGGTGGAAGGCTCTGAATCAATGATGTTGTTCATCATCGCCACATAGCTGGAAAACATGTGTGGTTTCTGGAATTGAGGAAAAATCTATATCCCAGTCCTTCTGACTGGATGCCTCATCTGTCACTGCAACAAGGTGTATCAAGACAAGGGAATCCTCTGAAGAGATATCACATCTCCTAGAAGCCTCTGAAGCTTCGATCTAACATCCTCAACTCATGGCACATGTATGTCAGTCTTAGAAGACGTCTCTCTCTCCTATCTGAATTTGAAAAGGAATAATTTCTGAATGAAAGTCTCTAAGACACTGACTCTCTCTGAGATCAAGCTCACTCTGAATCTACATTCTCCCTCTAAAGATTGACTCCTTTTGAGTCTGTACAATCTCCAGAGCCACCTGCTTCCGCTGCATCTGTTGAATTCTTCTGAAGTATGACCTCCTATGAACTGTGTTGGGAGGTTGCTCCTCCCTACTAGATTCTAAGGATCGACTCTCTCTGAAATCTAACTCCTTTTGAGCTGGTACTTGGTGTGGCTACCTACCTCGCCACTGGTGGAGTCATATAATTCTCTTCATAGTATGGCTATTTAATTCCATGTATCTATATGAGAACATGCTTGTTTACTGCATCATTTCTAGGTAGGCCCTTCTGGCACTACTGACTCTTCCTAATGATATGAAGAGTGGTCAAATTAAATGTATAGTCATCTTTGGAGCCTTTTGCTCCTCACAGTCAATCTCCATAAAGAGATACTCTTCTTTGTCTTCTCCTTCACATGGGGTGTACGTTCGTGTACACATTTCTATGTCTCGGCTAGAGACTATCTAAATAGCTACCTCCTGAAACCATCATCATAGCTCCTTCTCAGATTTATCCCATGTGACCTGCCCGAAACAAGAGACAAGAACAAAAATTTCATTGTAACCTCCATGGAATGGTTAGTAATCAAGATATCCTAGAGGAGATCAATGTCATCTTGCAGACAAGTATATCATTTACAATGAGCATTTTCTTAATGGTAATCGTACTGACAGTATTCAGGTGTACCTAAAAATTTGATAGCAATAACAAATAATAAAGTTGTAAATATTGTTATCCTAGGTACAATACTTTCTTAAGCAACAACAATATAAAAATATCAAACCTGATATAAAAACCTAGAGTCTAGTGTTGTTTTCCTGCTTGAGTTTCCTTCTATCGTTCACATTGAAACACCATTTTCTAAAAGACAAATTCTTCATCCTTTGATGCCTTTGATTTCTCTTTGACATCTGCTACATGTTCATGGTGTTTCTTCTTCTCCTTTTCATTCTATTTGGACATTGAAAGGCATAATTTCCCAGCTTCTGGCAACTGTAGCATCTAAACTCTGACGCATCCTTATTTTAATGAGGTCTCTTAGACTTCTTCATGATGCCTTCTTACCTTTTATTTCTCTTCTTCACTTGGGAAACAAGTGCTTGATTTTCATCCTCATTGGTCTTTTGTGTCTTGGATATCAGCCGGTATTCCTCTTGAGTGCAATCTGACCATAGCTTGTCAAACTTGGGCAATCTCCTTCTTGCAAAAATTCCTTGAAAAAACGGGTCCCATGAGGGAGGGAATCCATTGAGTGTGGTGGTCAAAAGTTCAATGTCTTCTACTAGATCTCCAATAGCTTCCAATTGATCCTTGATCTGCGAGATCTTCATAAAATAGTTTACCATTGTTTATGACTTGTTCATTGTCACATTTCTGATTTGATGCCTCAAAGTAATCTTTTGACTGGTATTATTACTTTCATAAAGTCTGGTTAGGGAATCAAACATCTCTTTCTATGTCTTCAGTTCTGATACATTGGGTATCAAGTGATCCTTGATTGAATATGTCAAGATCCTCTTGGCCTTGACTTCATTCTTCTTGAACTTCGCTTGTGCTTTTTCATCTTCAGGTTCTGGAAGATATTTTATTACATGATATAATATATCATTCTCTTCTATAATGATGAGAAATTTTTGCTTCCAGGATCTCAATTTATCTGCTCCATCCAATCTGTCTTCTACTCTCATATTGGTAGACATTTTTTGTTGGTAGAAACCCTAGCCCCTGAAAAAACTCAATTCTTCAAACTTCACCAAATTATATGTTTAGGGTTTTAGGGGGTGCACTAGGGTAGGGCGCACTACTTTTTACAAGAATTATCCCTAACGTCCTTGGGAAAGTGCTCAATGAGATTGACAAGGTATTGTAGCTGCAGGGTGTTGCAAGGTGTCATTGTAGTGATCTTCCTTCCATTGGTTAAACTATTCTAAAGGTAACCAGCTCTGAAACCATGTTGGATTTTCCTTATTTACAGAGCATTAGTGTTACTAGTGTTCTTTTACTTCATTACCATTAACATATATATCATATACTAAGCAATAGAAACATAAACATGAGACAAAAAAGAACACAAGAGATTTATCGTGGGAAAACCCCAACAACCTTTCTTAGATAGATTTCGTTCATAAAGCAAGTCCAATCAGATAAACCCTAGCACAAGTGCTAGCTTAACCAGAAATACCACCCCAACTATAGCAGCAACACCATACAAAGGTAGTGCACCTCCTCAAGGAGTAGCACACAAGAGAGAGATACCAAAAGAAAAAGCAATAATAAACTGTGCAGATGTGGCTACTGCATCACCTCCTCCAAACTTGTGCCTTGCTTCTATGTAGCTGGGAGAGTGTGAGTGAGTGAAAAAATGAGCCAAGACGTCCTCTATTTATAGTCTTCCTGGCCACTAGATTGGGTTGACTTCTTCTCTGGATAGGTGTCTTTTCATTATTACTTTATTCTTATGGGCCGACTTCTCTTCTAGGGTATTTCAATATCTATTCAATGGATCTCTTGCTTCTAGAATCTTCTTTGCATCTAAGAAAGGTCATCTAGGAGGGAAATATCCTCCTGCAACTACCAAACATCAACATTTATCACATATGAAGAAATGAAAAGGCAGAAAGGGGTTGGTCACAAAGTTTATGAGTACTTAATGAGTTTTCCTTTCTTAATCTTTCATAATTGTTCTGATGTATATATTTTAATTTATTTATAATCGT
This sequence comes from Picea engelmannii, assembly GCA_009831015.1. Lineage (NCBI taxonomy): Eukaryota > Viridiplantae > Streptophyta > Pinopsida > Pinales > Pinaceae > Picea > Picea engelmannii. Next base: position 38,120 of record ML817523.1, read on the forward strand.
CCATGGATGTTTTCTAATATACATTAACATATGAAGAAGATCCATCTGAACATTTGATTGACATTGGATTATGTATGATTTGTGAGTATATGTTGGAGTGTCAAGGTTTAATTAAAGAATTTGTAAGTAGTAATGTTTTTCTCCTTCCCTTATTTTATAATTAATGAAACAAAGAGAAACCTTTAATTATATGTGTTTTCATGCATATAAAACTTGCAAGAAACAATGGAAGGAGTGGAACCGATAGAAAATATATTTAGAGACATCATGAGGAATGGCTTTGAAAGAATTTGTATTGTTTATGAACTAATTGTTGCTATTGTACTCTCTTTTTTGACACAATTATGTACATTATACTACAAATCAATCTATGTTCAGTACATTTTATTTCTATGTTTGTAGGTGGAACATGAAGAGGTGAAATGCTAAACTCAATCCAATCAACAAAGTATTCCAAATGACCTAAGTATAAGACACCATGAAAGTGATGTCCATATGAGGCATGCAATCAACTCAAGTAACAACAATGGCTTGAGTGGTGAATCTTGATCATTGAAATTGGATGTTACAAGTTGTATATTTTTGAATGTTTGTTTGTGAAAATCAGACATGTTGTTTAGTGTTATCATATTGTCTCAATTAGATGATAACATGTCCTTGATAACTATAACAATTATTTATTGACATTTTGAATATTGTGGACCTTTATGTAGTCCCATTTTGTATAAAGAAAGGTTTCTTGTTTGTACATAATAAAATAAATTTCTTATTCTATTGCATTGTCCACTATTTTAAAATGTTAAGTTGTTGATTAAATATATGGATGATATAAATTGTTATAATGAACAAAGGTGTAATCAGTTGGCATATTTATTTAAATGATATTGCACATTAATATAATGATTACATCCAAATGTAATAATCAAAAATATAAAAATCAATATTATTACAAAAAATATTTGATTTTCCAATGATTAATTAACATTTTGTCGAAAAAGAAAGAAGCTACATTTGCATACCCACAATGTGGAAAAATTTAGCACTACAATTGTATATCATTGCATTGTATTTACTTGAAATAAACGATGTAGTTTATACATATTTACACATCTGTGCAATTTTATACATATTTATGCACAGATGCTCTTAACAACAGTAAATGCACCACTTACCTCAACAATAATATCATCGTTGTCTTTATTGTTGGAAATTGTGTTTTCATCAATTTCAAAGGTAGAAAGGACGATAACAGTCATGAATGTCATTTATACCAAAGACAGGGGATTGTGAATATCTTGACCAAATGAGACAAAAGAAGAAGAGAATGTTTTGTGTGGTAATGAGGTTTTGTATGAAGACAGAATGATTGCGAACAATCAACCCCTGAGAATTTGGGTTGTGCAAGTATGGTGAAATTGGAAGCCAAACGAAGACAACCCCATGGCGAGAAGACTGCATAAGAGGAATAGGCTAGACAAGACAACCGCGTGGAAGGATAGAGCAACAACAAACCTGGTAAGAAAGGCCCAAGTTAACCAGACTAGAGAAATGACAATAACGATATATCCCACATTCACAAGGCAACACGATTTTGAAAGGTTTATATTGAAAAAACACTTTTATGTAATTTGAATGTGAGTGGATGAGTCATGGAATCGTGTGAAATGTGTTAAATTTTGGCATAGAGAACTATGGACCTAGAATAGGATAAATCTTAATTGTTCATCTCTTGATATCAATGGTTAAGATCAAAGATTGGGGTCTGATATTTGGTAGGCTAGATTAGTCACGACAACGCCATGATAGCAACCTCATCAATGTCACGTGTCCAGTTAGATGAATTCCACATCAGAGGAAGCCCACATCAGTGATGCCATGTGCAATGCCACGTGTTTGGACATGTACCAATGCCACGTCCATATATTCAATCAATAACTTAACATTTTAAAATAGTGGACAATGCAATAGAATAAGAAATTTATTTTATTATGTACAAATAAAAAACCTTTCTTAATACAAAATGGGACTACATAAAGATCGAAAATATTCAAAATGTCAATAAATAATTGTTATAGTTATCATCGACATGTTATCATCTAGTTGAGACAATATGCCAACATTAAACAACATGTCTGATTTTCACAAACCAACATTCCAAAATATACAACTTGTAACATTCAATTTCAATGATCAACATTCATCACTCAAGCCATTGTTGTTACTTGAGTTTCTTTCATGCCTCATATGGACACCACTTTCACGATGTCTTGTACTTAGGTTATTTGGAATATTTTTTTTGATTGAGCTGAGTTTGGCATTGCACCTCTTCATGTTCCACCTACAAACATAGAAATAAAATGTACCGGACATAGATTGATTTGTAGTATAATGTACATAATTGTGTCAAAAAAGAGAGTACCATAGGAACGATTAGTTCATAAACAATACACATTCTTTCAAATCCATTCTTCATGATGTCTCTCAAGATATCTTCTATTGGTTCCACTCCCCACATTGTTTCTTGCAAGTTTTATATGCATGAAAACACACACACACACACACACACACACACACACACACATATATATATAATTACAGGTTTCTTTTTGTTTGATTCATTATGAAATAAGGGAAGGAGAACACAACTATTTACAAATTGTTTAATTAAACCTTGACACTCCAACATATACTCACAACCCATACATAATCCAATGTCGATCAAATGTTCAGATGGATCTTCTTCTTATGTTAATGTCTATTAGAAAACATCCATGGACGATTATAAATCAATTAAATATATACATCAGAACAATTATGAAAGCTTAAGCAAGGAAAACTCATTAAGTACTCGTAAACTGTGTGACCAACCCCTTTCTGCCTTGTCATCTCATCTTATGTGCTAAATGGGTTTCATTTTTTTTTTCTTTTCTACAATAACAAAACAATTGAAAATTAATATTTCATTAGATAATTAAACTCTCTATACATATTAAAAAAATAAATGAATATAAATACATCTTGTTGATGCTCAAAAGCGCAACGTAGGGTACCTGCATGCAAATTGGTTGCAATGCCTAATTATTTATATATAATTAATAAGATACTATATAGGTGGGACCCCGTGTGTGAATATGAAGGAATGATGACTCATTTTTCTTTCTCATGACTTGGTTGTGAAATGAGTTCTTCAGTTTATTGCCTTTAAGTCACTCTTTGAAACAAATGAGCAAATGACAATTTTATGGGCGATGTAATGATGTTGTTTTGATGGTCCTCACAAGTTCTATTACGTTGTACTCAATTTGAAGGAACATCTAAACCCCAAGCTTCAAGTTATATATGATAATGGTGTTGTGTTTAATCGATTTCATGTTAAGAGGGTTATGCGCCATTGTTTTAAGTTAATATTTGAGAATTGGGACATCGTCTCCCTAGTAATGGTTGATATATATTACATTGGTTTTAAAAGGTTGGTGCATTTGTTAAGATTGAAACATAGGAAAATGGTTGTGTACGTGAATTGCTTTGAATTAATGTGAAGATAGTGGGCTATGTGAAAAATCGGAAAACATTTTATAAAAAAATGTCAAATCATAAACCGTTTAAAAAATTAAAAAAAAAAGGCAAAGGGTCGACTGCGTTTGGGATCCAATGCAATAAGTGGTCCCTTTACATCACATATCAAACACTTATATATAGAAAAACAAAGCCATTAGATCTAAAATACCTAAAACGAAAAGCCCTAATTCTGAAGTGATAGAGGGAGTTAAACCCTAGGGTGAAATTTTTCATCCACGTAAGCAAAAAAAAAACAAGGGTTTAAGGTAAGTATTATTTTATTTTATTTTATTTATTTATTTATTTTTTATTTTTATTTTTTTCTGAATATAGGGTTTTGAGTGAATCGGCATATCCTTCAAATCTCGATTTTCTGAATATTTTTGTTGTTCCAAAGTATTCTTCTGCTCCACAATGCTCCCCAACATGTATCTCTTCCAAATCTGTCTCCTGTAAATTTTGGAAAAATAATGAAAATATTGAATACCTTCTTAATATTAATTTTTTTTTGACAAGGGTGTAGAGTGAATCACCATACCCTTCAAATTATCATATTTTGAATAACATTGTGGTTCCGATGTATTTTTATCCTCCATAGTGTTCCTCTGTATGTCTCTCTTGCAAGTCTCTCCCCCGCAAAAATTTTCAAAATAATGAAATAGTGAATAAATTTTTAGTATTTAAATGACTTTATGAAATTTGATTCCCTCTTTTTTTAATTGTTTAAAAAAATTGTTTTTTTTCTTTTAACTTTTTCGTCACGACGATATGTTTATGCAAGACCCACCGGTGCGACCATATTATTTGACGCACCGATGACATATAATTGTTTTCTATTAACAAAAACTTGAAACACGATGTGGTTGATTATTCAACGCACTAGTGTGTTTGTGGTTTATAAGCGCACCAGGATGCTTTTAAATTTATTTTAACTTTTATTTGCGCACAAAATAGTATATTCATCTCAAATTATCTTTTAGGATGAATTCACATGCTTGAAATACTTCAGTATACATTTTACATTTTATGTCGCCTTATTCTTAAAAAATGGTTTTAAAACTATATTCAAACTCATATTGTGGTATGGTCCTCGAAATTTATTTTTGATATGTACAGGAACATTTATTACTATTTTTGCTAAAATGAGGGAGAAAACCTTATTATATGACCAAATGGCTAATTCTTCAAATTCCAGCCCATTCCATATTTTTCAAAGTCCATCGCAGAGTTCTCTCTTTCCATCTCTAGTAAGTTTAACTTATTATTTATGTTTCAATTATCTCATTGAATTTTTTTATCCATGTCAATCTGAATAAAAATGTATCCAAATTTTCAGGATCCTGATTCAAAATTGAGTTATGGTGCAGAAAATATTATAGTACCGGTTCAAAAACGTCGGAAGGTCTTATCGGGAGAAACATACCACAAGCAGTTGGTAGATGAAAATGGACAGCCGATTTACCCTACCAATTGTGACATTCCATTTTCCATCCACAATCCTTGGTCGACGATGGTAATAATTGTTTGGTATAATGTAATTTGAACAAACAAATTATTGTATTGTTCTTAGTAATATCATCTATAAGACCTTAAATTCAATTCAGTTCATTGTTTTCCTTTCATGATTTTCTTTATACCAACATAATAATCAACAACAACATGATAATCAACAACAATCTAATAACAACATCATACTAACAACATAATAACAACATAATAATAAACAACAATATATTAACAACATATCACTAGTAAAATGCATAAAATATCTACCTCAACCTGTAGATTAGTTGATTTAGCCCCTTTCCTAGTTGTTGAGGGTCCCGCCCAACTACCCAAACTAAATATTAACCTCTGAGCCAAATAGGAACAACCTCTCTAACTCCCTAGCTCCAAGAATCCTTGCGGTTTCTTGGCCCCTGAGCCTAAAGTTCCCAACAACAACAATGCCCTATGAGAGTTTCCAAAATGATCCGTTCTCCCAATTTTCCTCCTCCTCCTTCAAATCTTGCAGAAAATATTTCATCCAAAATGAGACCCCCTCTCCAAGTCCCCTCCTCTCTTCCTTATCCTCCCTTCTCCTACAATTCCCCAACTATCTTATCCCCCTCATTAATCCCCCAACAACCTTATCCCTTCATTAACTACTTCACCTACCTTTTAATAAAATAATAATAAAAGACTCATTTAATTTATTTTAATAAGTATTTAAATTTAAATTAAAACTATGATAAACAATTAATCAAATTGGGTTGTTACATCATCGATGTACTAATGTTCATCATTTTTGAAATTAGGATTCTTCTGATGATGAGCGACCTACCTACCATCTTTCGTTGCACCCCACAACAATGTCAACCCGAGAGAAGGCTGTAATGAGAGCACAACTCGGAGAGGAAGCGTACCAAGAATGGTTGAATCAACCACCTATTCAATTCCCACTACGTCCAGATTCACGAATTACGAATGACTACAACAATAGTAGTTCTTCAGAAGTTGGCAATGGAGACAATAAAAAGAGCTTGGTATGGATGATTACTTACGGGATACGACTGCCATGGAGACAATGTTGTTAGACAGATTCTAGAACGATATGCTAGGGGATGATGCTCATATCAATTATACCATTTTCGAAAGCCTAAAATTTTCTTCCACCACCCCTCTCTTTGGACCTAGTGCCCATTCAAAGTCTACCCATCTTGGGACAACAATGTTACTGTACAACGTGAAAGCAAAGTTTGGCATGTCAAACGCATGTTTCTAGGCAATATTGAGGTAATTGACCAGCAAGTGCCTTATATTAAATTTTTGAAATCTTGTCACACAATCAACATTAGAAATGGTTGCTTTTATAAACGTTAATGACCTTGTACATTAATTATATTGCCCACTAACTGCATGATATTAACAGATAAGGTTCTTCCTAGTAATAATTGTTTTCCTGATAGTTGCGAAGAGGCAAAGCAGTTGTTGAAAAAGTTGGGTGTTGAGTATATATCATATCATGCATGTCTGAATGATTGTATTCTATATAGAGGATAATATGCAGACAAAGAGATAAGTTCGAAATGTGGGCATGAAAGGTACCATAAATCAAATAAAAATGGTAAATCACATGGTCCTCATCATAAGATATTGAGACATATGCCTATAATCCCAAGGATTCAAAGGCTCTTTCGTTGCAAATAATTAATTATGCTATAGGGATGGCATGCCTCGCACAAAAGTGAGTTGGGAGTTATGTGAATCCCAATAGATTCAATATTTAGCCATGAATCATATAGAGAATACATGGCCAGAAAAATTCAAGGATGAAGTACGAAGTCTATGACTCAACATAACAATGGATGGTGTGAACCCATATTCCCTCCAAAACACTAACTATTATGTTTGGCATGCAGTAGTGATCAATACAAATATCCTACCATGGTTGTCCGTGAAGAATGAACATCTTATGTTGGCTCTCATATTCCTTGGTAGAGGACAAGTGAAGAATATGGATGTCTACCTACAACCATTGGTAGATGAATTAAAGGAATTATGGGAAGGGATACATGTATACGATGTATCAAGACCCATCACAACATAGAGGACTTTTACTTTGTATGGCATATATGCTTACACCACACATAATTATGCATGATTAGGAGTTTTCTCTGGCAATTAACATGTTTATTGATTTTTTTATATACGTAACAATATTTATTAACATATTTAATTCAATGTGATTGGCATTCTATTATTAAATGTAGCGTGTTATGTACACAACAATTTCCCAGGTCTTGTAACTAAAGGCTATCATGGATGTAAATGTTGTGGACCTTCTCTAAAGGATAAGTGGTCCAACCACCTACGAAAGCCAGTGTACGAATTCTCGAGGGTATTCCTCCCAGAATAACACCCTTATAGAAGAGCAACATCTGCTTTCAATGGTAAACAAGAGAGAACCCAAAGGCCTCCAATAATGACACCAACAGAATGGCTTAGAGCATATGAGAGAGAGAAGGAGAAGGAGATTACATAAATGTTTGGTTCAAATGGGGAGCCTATGTTCGTTGATCTAGTATTCTTCGACACCTATGTTGAGAAATTTCCCATTGGGATGAAAAGGAAATCTATCTTTTATGAGCTCCTGTATTGGGAGCATCTTAAGATTGCCCACTTACTAGATCCCATGCATATATTTAAAAATGTTTCATATTCTTTATGGAGGCACATATCATCAAAATAAAGTGACACATTGGTTGTGAGGAGAGATCTTATTTCTTCAAAAACTAAAAAGAACCATTTCCCAAGACAAGAAAGTAGAGGAGACACTGGTCCCTCTTGGTGTTTCAAAGAAGGTGAAATCCTGAAAAATGTTAAATGTTGAGTTGAACTTTTAATGGGATATGAAATTCTACTTTTTATGTTAATATAATTAGATGTAATGATATGGTTGATATGCATGATGTTTAACAATACAACATTTTTGAGGATATGTTAACATGATGATTCAAAAACTGAGTTTATATTCATTTATTTTGTAGATTTAAAGTAAGATTAACAAAAAATGTCGTTTATAATTAAAAAATTAAATTTATAACATAATTTTGTGATAATTTGGTTTTTAACTAAAGTAGTGTTTGTTAGTTTACATACTTTTATCATTTCTCTTGAAAATATTTATAAAATTATGCCCCAAATGTTGAGTAAACCCACAATTAATGAAGTAATATTTTAAAATTTGATAGCAATCAGTGTACGAAATAATGACAAACATAACAATAGGAAGATTTGAGTCCATAAAATTTTAAATCTAATAGAATTCTTATCATTGGAGATCATAACTTTTTTATAATAACATTTTTTAGTGTAGAAGAGTCTATTCAAAAAGAGTAATTAGTACAATGGAAAATAATATTTATTCATATGTAGTGATGAAGGAAAAATAGAGGGAAAAAATGTTGAGGCCCGCAAATTTTCCTGCGGCCCCTGCGATCATATGGGTCGCCAGGTATGACCATATTTTTTGGGTCCCAGGCCTGTGCCTTTTCGGTACAATATTCCCTCTTTTTTATGACTGAAGGGTTCATTGTAGTTGTGTTTTCTAGCTGTCAGGGGGGGGAAGGAGTTGACCGCGTGAATCTGCAGAGGCTTAGAATCTCCCTAATGGAAATCTATGACGATGTCATGGATTACTTGCCAGATCTGGTTACCCTAGATGGGGAAAGCTGTCAGCCCCACTCACTCTCTCCCGGTACAGTTGGCGAGGGAGAATCCACCGGAAGCTCGCGATGATTTCTTTTCGTAGTTTTCTGGGGTTTTCGGTTTTTACTCTGGGCCTGAACATGAAGCTCTTTCTTGGCTGGGAGGAGAAGTTGGACCTGGAGTGGTTTTGAATTCTGGAGGTTTTGAAAACAACATTCCTCCTTGCTCAGTTTCCTGGTGCGGTTCGACTCCTCTGATCTCCGTAGGCACCTTTTCCCCCATTCAGTATGGGTTCTCCCCTTCTTCAACCATGACTAACTTCTCATGGTCATTTCCAAATTCCACTGTGATTTTTCTCCCCTCACCAAATCCGGGGTGGAAAGGGGTTTTTTCTGAGGTCTTTCCAGGTGCATTTCTAGTGGAATCAACACTAGAGAATGAAAATTGGTTTTCATTGGAGCAGGGTCCAGCCCTAGACTACTACTACCCTTTTGCGGATCAAGGTTACTTCTCAGAACCACCGAAGGAATCAGTGGAAGGGTTTATTGCCTCTAACTTACGACCCTCATCCAACGAGTGAAAATCTAGACCAAGGTCTTTCAGGAGCTCCAGAGTCAAGGTAAAGGAAACACATACGACTTGATGGCTAGGTTTCTCACCATTTTGTTTTTTAATTATGGTCATGAAGAAGAGGGAATTTGACTATTTCAGTCCCAAAGGGGGCCCAATAAATCACTTAGTCATCGATCTTACTCGACATCAAGGATATCACATTTGGTAAAGAATGGAGTCGACATGTGGAAGAGAAGAAATGTGCATGTTGTGGTTAGGATTCCCGACAGTTGGTAGAAGCATGTCGTTACCTCATATACTACTGTGCTTAGATTAAAGTTCACACAAATTCCACTCTACGGTCATTCCTTCCTGGCTCAATTCACAAGTGTTCGAAAGAGTTGTGTTTATGGATCTCATACGTCCTCATTCCCCTTTGGCATCACCAATCCATAGACTTACCTCATCTATTACTCACGATGATGGTTACACTTGGAATTGGTCTTATCGTATGATTGAAATACATTCTGGTTGGAGGAGAGGGAGGTTGATCTTTCTCCCTCATTGTGAATTTTGTCGGGCTTGAGTTGGAAGTACAATTTCAACAAGTACCTATGTGTATCCCTCCCATTGACCATTTGTGGACTCTGCACCCACTAGTGTAGTTGGAAGGTGGATTAGGGGGAAGCATGGAAAACAGGAGATCAAGTGTTGCAAGATCGATAACAGAGCTCCATGAGGAAGAGAAAGAGACCTTGGAAAACTTGGTCAATTCACTCCAAATTAGCTTGAAAAATTACTCCACCTGTTGACAAACGACTATGGAGTTTCTTGTTGAGAAACGACAGGGCATTCAACAATTAAGAGACGAAGTGGAGGAAATTCGAATGGAGGTTGTGGAGTTGCGCTCTAGGTCTATTTCTCTGGCAAGGTCGACACCAAGCATGGTTGTATATGATGCTTCTTCATCCCTGAATCCACTTAGGATTATTCCATATTTAAACTTGCCACCATAAGCTCCTGGAGAGGAGAAGGAGGTAACGCGTCCAGGCAATGCTTAATCTGTATGTTGTGCTTCAGTTTTTTGGCACTTGACATTTTCTATAGGTTATATGTAAGGCTTCTTTGAAGTTGTGAGTTATACTCAGAAACTCCAGTCGACAGTTTGATAGATAGGATAAGGATACATCCTGATTTTGAATCTTCACAAGCCTTGTTTGAATTATGTAATAATTCTTTCTATGGCACTACCACAACGTGTTTTGAATAAAAATTTCTTCAAGTTTTATTAAAAAAAAATTGAAGCAAGGAAAAAAAAATAAAAATGTATACCCTCACTTTCCATAATACCCGTCCAAGGCTTATAAGAGTTGTCTCATGTCAACATATTAAGGGTATACATTAAAATAAGTATGAAAAATGTCAATAAAAAAATGGATACCTAGATTATCTAGTGAAAATAGGGGGTTTTTAAATTGGAAAGGTGTATTGAAGGGAGGTTTGACAAAATGATATTGGAGTGTATTCTTTAGTATCTATTGCAATTAAGGGCATTGTTTAATATCCCATATTAAATTCATGTGCCATGTCATAGATTCATTAAGTGAAATCCCTCATCCACTAGGTGCAAATGTGTTAATATTGAAATAAAATAGGACAAAAAAATTATACTTTACCATGTAAGCTTGCTTCCTTTTGTGGTTCATCCTCCCCAAAATTTTCTTCTTCAATTATAGTTCAATGAGTAAATGTCATTCAACACATTCTTGAATTCGTCATTCTACTAATCTATAGATTTTAAGGTGGCATATAGAGAAAACTACAGTGTTCACTTGGCCCTTTATTTGAACAAGCTAAGACATCTTTGGCTCAAAACTGGAATTTCTTTAGACAAGGCTAAGATCATTCTTCACCTTTTCCTTTTGGATTTCTTGATTATGCCATGTATAATTGGAAAGAAATAATGAAACACAAGGACACCATTGATGGGTGAAGATTAGAATTTTTAAATTCCTTCATCCTACATATCTTTATAGAGAAAATCTCATGACCTCGCACAACTTAAACAATTTTCAATGAGGCAATTGAGAAGGGGTCTAAATTGATCTTAAAGCATGCCAAATATGTTGAACATAGTACATGCATTGTCACTGAATAGGGGAAATGATATTTCTAGTCCCCTTTCCTTAGTAAAAATTTTGTTTGGGATTTTGCAAGCTAATGCTTCCTTCTCATGACTTATTAGTTGTAACGAAAATTTGGAAAACAACAATCTGTTGACTTGGAGGAATTATTAGAGGCACGGAACAACTTATTAGAATATGATGTAAAAAGATGAAACATAGGAAATTAAATTAGCTAATGGAATATATAAATTTTATTTATGGAATATTTGTATAAATAAGAAAAATCCATGTTCTTCTGGCAATAGTGGTATGTTATTTTTCCTCTAAAATATAATGCATATGTTCACATTATACATCAGTTTAGTATCTAAATGACAAAATTTCTTGAAACAAATTTGCACAGCTGTAAACAACAATATTTTATTGTGTGCCACTATTTTTGCATATTTAAAAAAAAACAATAAAGTTAGTTAAGGCATGAAATTATGAAGTCAAGCGTCAAGACTAGGTGTGAGGGTCTTAATGTAGTCAATCAATTTATTTATTCTAGTGTGTAGGTCTATGTTTGTACTTGTGCACTATATAATTTTTTTTTCTAGATGGGTAACACACTAAAATGTTATGGTAGAAACAAAACACCTATGTATTTTAAAATTATGATATATATAAAATTACAAATGAATAGAAAATATAATTATTTTCACACACACAAAACTCTATTAGTGTGTGTAGTTTCATCAGCGATGAATATCTGAACCATATTTAAAAATCTTGTAAAAAATGGAGATAATAATAGGGAGCTGGAAAAATAAGTGTGTTTTTATTTATACAATCTGAACAAACCAATTTCATCACTTTGAATCTAAAACCAAAATAGACAACTCATTCAACAAATAGAGGAAATCAGACAATCCCTCTTTTTTTGTTTGAACTCACAGGAACACATGCACATTCTAGTTATAAAAGCGTGTGCACATTATAGTTATAAAAGTGCACACACATTTTAGTTACAAGTGTTCACATTATAGTTATAAAAGCATGCACATGTTTTGGTTATAAAAGCATAGACACATTATTTTTACATAAAATAATAACCATGTAAAACTTGCTCACCCTTACATGTTTCAAAATAAATATTTAGCACTAAAACCTAGTTTTAAGGGCATATGAGCTATTTTCCTCTCCTAGTCATAATCTAGGTCCCTAGACCCATCCATTTTTGTAAAAATACCCAATGTTGCCTAAGATAATGCTCATAGGTGACATAGCCTAGAGAGGGCATGTTTCATGGTTGGAGACCTTGTTTAGAGTGCTTGAGGCATAGAAGCTTCATTTTCCTATGTATGGCCCTTGTTCCTTTTTAACCATGGTCTACGATCCTAGACCCAACATTATTACCTAAAAAATATTAATAAAGGCCACATCCCACTTGGAGGCCAAATATCCAATGGAAAGGTCTTATGTGGTGTTTCAATGCAACTTTAATGATGCTTCAACCCAAGAATATTTGTTAAATCCTAATTCCCTTCATATGCTTCCCTTACCATTTTCAAGACCCAAAGACCCATTAGTCTTGTTGGAAACATCATAATGTCCCTTGGTAAACCACTTATGGTTGAAATATTCCTAAAAGAGGGCATGTTTAGGCATTTGTTTGTATTTTTCATGATGATTTAAGCCAAGAAGCTTCATTTAGGACACAAGATCCTTTTTGTCCTCCCCTAACCTTCATTAAACCTTGAGACATATTATTATCTCACAACTAACCTAGTCACGATCCCATTGCCCATATCCGACTTTGAGGTGATTGATATAATAAAAAGGTCATATGTGATGGTTTAGGGACTCATTCATGGTGGTTTATCCTGAAAAGTAAGGTTTAGGGATGGATGCTCTTTTTCCCTCCCTTGACTATATTTAAGGACCCAAGACCATCCATGATGCCTAAGAGCTTGTAATGACACCCATAATCAACTCTAATGCCAAAAAATCACTAGAGATGGGTCGTGTCATGTTTTCTATGTGTTGTTCATGGTGTTTGAGCTCAAGAAGGCTAAATTAGGGAATAAGGATATTTTCCCCTCTTAATCATGTTTACACCTTGAGACCCATTTCCAGTGCATGAAACCTACTCATGGAACCTATATCCCACTTGGAGGCTTGTTAACCCCTAGGATAGGGGTAACTAAGGATATCATGTCTCGAGGCCCACGGGTAGCATACATGTAGTGTCGAGAGTCAAATTAACAAAGTAGAGCCTAGAGGGCCCCTCTCCTTCATTAGCACATCATCGACCATTATCAACAATAGAGCAATATCCACCACATCAGCTTGCTCCAAGAAGACAAAATATATTGATCCATGAGGTAACAAGTTTGGTATTGTGGTAAGTGTCATTTTAATATTTAAAGCATTTGACATGTTGCAAAGAATATTTTCTTTATCACATAATATTTTCTTGGAATTTATACCCTTTGCCTTATTTCACCTTGGTGGGTGTCACTGGATCCTAGTAAGTTGGTCACCCTCGAGAATGTGGTGTTACTAGGGGTTTCCTTGAAGAGTCATAGTACCATTCTTCTTCATACTTATCACTTTCCACACTTCTTCCATTCTGCTTCCTTATCTTTTGGGTTTTCAGGTGCATTGACATAAGAAGGGATTGTACCTCATTTCATGGGAAGAAGAGGCTAAAGGCCCAGAGGGGAATGTAGCTGGAAAAAGATAAAATCCAATGATGACCTTCTATATGCTCACCCAAAAGGTCTTGAGAACAATGAAACGTTGCTCTTAAAAATTGAAAGACCTGCAAAAACAAATCACACATTAAATAAATGTCCCACTTGTCGAGGCGGTGCAATTATGCAGTGTCCCTTTCTTTCCATGCATATGGCACTCGATGTACCTAAGATTCAAGTGAAATTGTGATACTCTTTTCTTTCCATGTATTATAGTAACTATTTTTTTTGGACTTTAATCAATTATTGGAAAATGATTAGGCTTGGAGAAATGTTTCATCGTGAACAAAGGGAATCAGACCCTCCACAAAGGCACCCATAAATGAGACAATACAAACCCTTGTATGTCATGAACCCCATGCCTAAAATTCTTACCAAATTCATCTCATACTCATCACATGACTAAGATAGGTTTCCTTCGGGAAACATCCTTGACTTGGGGATTGGATAACCCAATAGGGCACCTTGACACCCCTCCCATACCTAAATTTGGAAAAGTTTATAACGTCCTTGAGTATTTGTTTATTTTGAAAGGGGGGTTTGATGCACATGTTGGGTGGCTCTTGTATTAGATATCGATTACTTGACATGATAATTGTTACTTGTGACCCTTGGAGGGTGTAGTTTCTTATATTTGCAGGACCTTTCCTGATGAACATGTATTCATGAGAGGACGACTTTGTTTGAACCTTCATGGGGGATTTGGAGCCCAAGGATGGATGTTGAACCCCACATCTGGGGAACCACCTAATGATGACGGTTACACCTTAATTATAGGGGGAACTTCCTTTGAAGACACTTTGGCATGACCAGACGAAGATCCCATACCACTTTCCACTTGGACGTTGGCCTTTGGAGGCCTAGACATCATCCTACTAGCCCATAATGTCATCCAGAGGGATAGGGTTTGGAGGTGATGGTTTGACACTCATAATTGAATTTTGGCATGTGTTGACATGATGTATGGACTTTGGAGGCACTATGTTCCACCTACTAGCCTCAACGCCACCTTATTGGAGCTCAACGTTGCCCTAAAGAGGGATGACGTCACCCTTTTACGGTTTACTTTTGTAAAAATTGATTTTTTGTAATTTGAAAGGGAAAAGTTAAGAAGTAGGCCACCACTTCATTTTAACATAACACATTCCTCTCACATGACATATTTGGAATCAAATTTTTTCTACCATGGGAAACATTGGCTCTTTTACTAGTGCACTATCTCTTGGAGGGAAAGTTTTGGATGTTTCTTGGCTCATTCTTGGTGGAATTTTTTGCAAATTAGGGTTTGTGCTTGGTTAATCTTGGTGAAGTAAGTAAAATATTCAATTTCATTTCATGTATTCAATGCTTATGGTAATTTAAATTTTTCATATTGAAGGCATATTGCTTGTGTAAACCCTAAGAGAGGAGCATAAGTGCTTCCTCCTCTCAAAAGGATATTCCATCCATTAATTTGTTAAGGAAATCTCATCTAGGGTAAACTCCTAAAGCCCTAAAGTGATAACACTTTAGGAGTTTGGTTCTAGAAGATTTTTTCTATTAATTTAAGGAATCTAAGGAAGGAAAAAGAGTTGTTAGAGCCCAAAGGTGCTTGCACTCTAGCAATTCTTCTCTTAAGGATTGAAGTTTAAGGCCCTAAGGTGATAGCACCTCAAACTTCACTCCATTTCCTTAGACATTACTATCATTATTATCCAAGTTGCATTTATAGTGTGGTTGTAAATGACTCCATAGCCCAAAAGGCACTAGTTTCATTGCTCTTATGAAGGAATTTGATCAAACAAACTCTTAAACATCATTCTCTAAGGCTTTCACTAACTTCTTCTAACTCTAGCTTAGCTAAATCTACTAACTTTACTGTTGTTGCTGCAAAACACTGTTATAGCCATCTAATTTACTTAATTTTTCTGCATACATTGATCTAACATTGGCTTAACTCACTCAGAAATTGCTTGGAATAGTTGGAATTTGTTTTATTGAACTTGTGTCGAGTTTACATTGTAATTCCATGCAATTCTGATCTAATTTTCTTATGGCTGTTACAAAACTCTATTGGTTGTTGCAAGTTGTCAATTTGCTTCAATTGTGTACCAACTATCATATATTTTCACTATCTACTGTCTCTTGAGGTATTAATTTCATATTGGTACTTGTAAATGACTATATATATATGTTGTAATTGTTATTTTTCTAGGCAAGTACCCGAAACAATTCCCATTTCCTCAATTTCACAGACATAGACGTTTGACTTAGGTAACCAAGAGAGGGGGCTATAGGCTTGGCTACATTACTTGCTATTTGATCCCTTGAGTTTGTTGGGGACGCCTCTCCTATGGTGGACCTCTCTCCATCACTAAAACGTAGGGATCTCTTACTAAGGTGATAGTTGTAGGATTTACTGTAGTTACGTGGATATGAGGACTTGTGTTGGGGATTTGGCATAAGTACAAATCATGTGATAACAAGGCCAAAGAATCCATACAAAGTTTCCATGTGTTGGTTCAAGGACTTGTTCAAGGATCTTGAGATTAAAAAGAATAAAAAAGACCCTAAGTCACTTTTTTTCATTCTTTGATGGAAGTCAAGGCCTTGCGACCCATCCATGGTCCATAAAACCTTCAAATTCCATCCATATCCAAATTAAATGCTCAAGACACCCTAGAGAGGTGTAGTTCCATGTTGTTTTTTTATGGTGCTTGATTACGAGAAGCTTTTCTAGGGCCTAATGATCTTATTCTCTTTCCTTTATATTGTTTAGACCTTGAGAACCATTCTTGGTGCTCAAGACCTGATTCATTATGCCCATATCCCTCTAGGAGGATAAATATACCCTACATGGGTCTCATTTGGTAGTTCAAGTATACATTCATGCAACTTAAGCCCAAGAAACTATTTATATAGATCGATGTGTTGTTCCCTCCGCCAACTATGGTTAAGGGTATACGATTATTGTTTCCATAATGTTGTTCTAGAGTTTATACTTAAGGCTTGGAAGTATAAAGTCTAGGCATCCAAAAATAAAGAGGTTTTATAATATAAAGAAAGAAAAAAAACTCTTTAAGGAAAAAGGAGCTAAGGCTGATTTCTGAAGTGTCTTTGTCTAGCTTCCAATTGTTCCTGGATGCTAATGTCCTGCTCAATGGCTACCCATGAACGTTCAAGTTCAACCCGGGTGGTGGTAGTTTTTAAGATGGTGTTAAAAAGAGTTAAAGTGATGCTAGTTTGATCTGTAAGGTTGGGTTCGATATTGGGTTGTCTCATAACAGGTAGAATCATGGAGGAAAAAGGATTTTAAAGGTCTGATTTTTTTTAGGTTGCTTCTTCTTTTTTAGATTGTGTAAGAAAAACTTCCCAAACTTTAAATTAATAGTATGACAAAATCAAAGGTTGTTTCCTGTATATGAGTTAAACTGAAAATCCTGCATGGGATGAAAGAAAACATAAAGCTGTGAAACAATGTGAGGCATCAACCAAGGAAGAATCTCACTTTGTAACAGAAGAAGAAAATAGACAAGAAAAAATTTAATGAAGCATAAGATATAGAAATCTAAGTAATTCACATGTCTTGTACCTACTGATAGATGATATAGAGGAACAGTTGTAAACGATTAGATGTCTAAAAAATACAATCACCACAGTAGAGGTTGTACTAAATTGCAGCTAAGCATTCATCAAATATATATAAGAAATGATGTTAAATATGAAATAACAGAGGAACACATAACTCAAACTTGACAGGATCTGGAGTCTTCGATTTGCATTTGTATTAATTTTGGCAAATGAAAAATTTCTCTGCTACCATCGGCCAAAAAAAACGCCATTGGTGTATCTTTCAAAATTGTATTTATAGAAAGAAAATCATCAACCCTAGACGGTTGGTATTCTCCTAATCTCCTAGGTGCTAACGGTTACATAGTACAAAATTCGAACCGTTTTGCTCGGTTACTTTTTACTTTTCTACCAGTTGGACAAAAATGAGCACACATGCGTTACTTCATCATTTCTTTGAAACGCTTCCTTTGCTCGGTCCCAAACACTCGACACACCTGTCTAGAAACTGCACCAAAATTCTGGAAGGTTCTGACGTATCCTTTGATTCAAACACATATAACTTTCTATGAATTTTGGGCAGACTGTCTTCAATATTTCCCTTGTCAAACTTTGTCAACTGCAACTGTAGATTTGGCTTTATTAGCCACTTGTCCATTTGGGTGGTGTCAAGCTACTTCAATTGTGAAATCTCAAGATGGGCTTCATTCCATCTCTCCTTGATATGCAGTTGATGCCTTACAACATTGATATGTCCTAATAGCCCAGGACAATCACCTTTTCCAATGCCCAGTGTTTTTGTATCTAGTTGATCAAACACTTCTTCACATTCTTTCCTAACTTCTCTTGCCATTTTCCTGCTTTCGACAATATTGGTCTCCCATGTTTTTAACATGATGTCTCCCATGATTTGTTCTTCTATAGTCAGCTTTGGGATTGTTGGTACTTCATCTCTAGCCAAAAACACTACTGCCTTTTGAAAAGCAGCGTGAGCTACTGTAGCCTCTTTTTCTTTTAAAACAATGCTATCCAGTGAGTGGCTTACTTCTAGGAAGTAGTTTTGAACGATTCCTATTTTAGAAAGCATGTTTTGTTGTTCCGCTTGTAGTTTCTCATGCAACTCTAGTGCTTGGGCTTGAAATGTTGTTATATTCACAACTTTTCCTTCAATGGACTTCAACTCAGCCTATAGTTGTCTCACTAATTCCTCATGTCGAATAACCTGTACTTGACTCATTTGCATCTTCTTGTTCGCTTCCTCTAAACTAGACTTCAACAATTGCACTTCTTGTTTGTCCGCAGTTCTGGCGTGTTCAACTCTTTGATTTACCTCCTCTCGCACATTATTTTTTGTGTGCCTTATTTGGTCCTACAAATGAGCTATCATTTTATTTTTTTTCTTCAGCCTTGTTTTCAGAGAGTCAACTAAGAATAAATTGGCCGTTCCCAAAGCTCCCATAGAGCCTACTAGTTCTGTGGTAAAATATTCCTCTTCTAGGTTCTTCCCATCTAAGATCACTTTGTGTTTCTTCACCATTTTTCCTTCTCTCAGATGCATTTCCTGTTTTACTACAACCTTCCTCTTCCTACTGAAAAAGTATTCAGAGGAAGGTATCTCTTCTCTAGAGATAGGAGTAAGATCACTTACATATATGACTTCTAGATGGGGGGTCCCAAAAGTTGATTGTAAAGGAGTTAATGATGTAATAGGGCTGCCCAATTCTGAAGATTGGGTTTCTCCTGCTGTTTTGGGGATATCAGAAAGAATAGTTGATGATAAAGGAGGAATCATTTGACTTGACTTTGAAAGTGTCTCGATCCTAACTTTTGTTTCCAACTTTGGGTGCTATGTTTGCGAAGCTTCTGTGTCTTGTGAAGACGCTCCAGTCTTCTTTGGATTTTCTTCTGCAGTCCCTTTATCATGAGCCTCTAATCCGAAACCTGGGGGAAAAATTCCTTGAGCTGGAGGAGGGGTTGTTAATTCTCCCTTTAGTATCTTCGGCAAACCACTTCGTCCGTTCTTCTAGAAAGTCAGAAAGTTGGTCTGTAGGTCGGGTGATAATGACTGAAATTTGTTTAATATTTCCTCATAGGTTCTGGCTCCCTTGAACATGTCATCGTAGGGAGAATATTCATGTTCATACATTTTCATATTGCAGTGAGAAAGATGATTTCCTACAATTTGATAAGGATTATGTTTTCTGAGTTCAAGATCTACCAATTTGATGTCTTCCAGTGCTGCAACTTCTACCTTGGAATGACCAAAGTTAAGCAGTGAATACTTCCCGATCTGTACAGGAAAAACTGGCCAGAACTTCTTCTGGACCGCTTTCAATTATGTGCCAATGCCACCTGTTATTATTTGGTAGGCCACCTCCCTGCACACCAATTTGTTAGGAAGGAACTTCGGAAGTGCGTGAGGAGGAATTGAGCACCCGAAAACCTTGACATAGGAGAAACCCTCTTCAATAAACCAATCTGCAATCGCTTTGAGGTTTCCCATGATTTGCTTTGAAATACGAGAGGGTGCATAACCATACAAAATTTGGTGCAAACGTGTCACTACGTAGTGACAGATTTCGTAAAATAAATCTTTAACATTCTCCTCCCATAGTTTAGAGTGATAAACATGAATGGGCTCTGCATAGGTTGGGTTCCAACTCCAATTCATCAATGGGAATGGAGTCATGTAACAAATAGCATCCATAATATATGCAGACATGTAAAAATATGTAGGTCGGCCTTTCGATTTTGCTGTTTGGTACTCTGTAATTTCATTACCTAGATTGTCTGATAAAATTTTACCCGAGTTGAAACGAAAACCCTCCGTTACTTCATGTAGAAGTAGCACCCATTATGCAGGGAAATAGGTAGGGCTTTTCCTCCCGAAGAGTCTACATAGAATCAGAGCTATATAAACCATGTATTCATTTAACGAAGCTGTGGCATAAATGCCATGGGTATCAGCTCTAAATCTTGTTGGAATTCCGCACCATTCTTTGATTATACTCGGATATGTTTGATCGAATTTTGTACACTCCTTTATTTGAAATTCCCATGTGAATTCGGCATTATAAATGTATTTAGAAGTAGGGGAAAATTTATACATTACTTAGATGTGCTCGGGTCTGAACGAGCCGACAACGACCCCTTGGTTGTTTAGAATGCTCCTTGTCTGAATGTCGGTTTTCTATAAAGCCCAGCCTATCATGTCATTATATGGCATGAGTCTCGGTCATGTGGATACTTTGTGAAGCTCAGACTCTGCTATGTCTCTGAGTTTGTTTTCAGTATTTTCATTCCCGAAATCATCGGGGCAATTCCTAATCTCATAGTCTAAGTTTTCAAAAATCTTCCTCTAGGATTTGATTGCATCCACAACATGTGGCGTAGTGTCTGATATAACATCTCCGTCCGGATTTGATCTTTCACCTGCCTCCTCGGTCTTCTTAGGCACTTTTCTGGGTGCCATGATGTTCATGTTGAAGTGAAAACCTATTGCAGGGAAAGAATGTGTAAGCTCTTCTGAATGTAACTCGCTCCTAGTCTGAAAGTAAGAATGAAATTCAAAATAACAAACCTTTATTAATCTTTCACTTGTATTAAATTTAGCGTACCGATACAGGCGAAAAAAATTAAATGCTTTAATGGGGATAGTACGCTTGGAGATACGCACATTATGTTAAAAATATCTCCATTAATCCGTTATAGATACTGCCACATATCGACGATTCAAAATTGGGATTTCGAAAGGAATGTCATTGAAAACTCCCGAATAGCGAAAAGCGAAAACTTATTTGATATCATTGATCCTGTTTTAAGGTTAAGTTAATTGTGTTTAAGCGCTTAATTCTTTCGGGATTTCATGTTTCTGAGTTTCGAACATTGTGTCCCCAAGAGGTATGACACAAGTAAATCCCGAATCGCGAAACCGTGATGGGATTTATTTAGGCGCTAACCACTTGTTTTAACCCTTTAATTAATCACGATCAGGGGTTAGTCTTTACTTTTCTTGGTTTGGAGTATCGGGACTCCGACGACTCTTTAACATAAGAAATCCCGAATCATGAAATCATGATGGGATTTATTATCATTAAACCTTCTTACTTCTTAATAAACATAGCACTAGCTTTTAAGAATGTCATGACTTCGGAAATCGGGGTTTTAAGGAGACTCAAGGTCGACTCTTGATTTCCCAAATTGTGACTAATTAACGATTCGTTAAGTATGTTTAAAACTTAAGTAATATTGATTAAAAGGTATTTCGTGAAAAGCGCGTCGGGACTTTGAAAAGTTGTTTAAGTTGAGATGGCCGAAAAAGAACATGTGAAAAGCTTAGAAGGTTGTTGATGTTTTTAATTATCACTTTAAAATCAGCTAAATTCCTTTTAAACTGTTTTTTTTTCGAGACTTTGGTACCGGGACTTTGGGGTTGTTATTAGAAAACATACTTCGTGAATAGTCGAACCCTGAAAACCGAAAATCCTGAAAGACCTTTTGACTTCTTTTCATAACTAAGGGCGGCTTCGTAACCAAAGAAAAATGGAGACTTGGATTTAGAGACGAAGAATAAACTTTGTTTCAACACATAACATGACCATGATTGATGCCTTGAGACCCATGTATAGTGCAAAAAACATCTTAATGGAAGCTATATCCAATTTCTATGCTAAAGACCCCCTAGTGAGGGCTTGTGTAATGGTTTTTAAGTTTTGTCCATGGCACTTGAGCCTAAGAAAGATTAGTTAGGGTTTAATGCCCTTGTTTCCTCCTTTGATCATGTTTAGGCCTCAAGACCCATTTGCAATGCACTAAACCTACTCAAGGTGCTCATATACCACTCAGAGGACTAGAAAGAACTCCTACAAAGGACTCAAGTATTGGTTGAAGGAATTTTTCAATGCTCTTGAGATTAAGAAGATTCAACAACATGTCGAGGAACTTTTTTTCCTTCCTTGACCATGGTTAAGGCCCCAAAACCCATACTTGGTGCACATAACCTCCTAGTGGCATCCAAATCCAACTTTGATGCTAAAGAACCTTAGAGAGAGATAATGTTGTGGTTTCCAAGTGTTTCCCATGGTGATTAAGCTCAAGAAGCTAATTTTAGAGCTTAAGAACCAAGTGTTTTACTCCCCTAACCATGGAACTTCAGTTCAAGAAGGTTCATTTAGGGCTTAATACCCTCCCCCTGACCATGTTTAGGCTTTGAGACCCATGTATAGTGTACAAAACCTACTCATGGAGCCTATATCCTGCTTGGATGCTAAATAGCCTCAACCATGGCCTTCAGAACCATTATTGGTGTGGGATTGAGACACATTCTTATTTAGGGGCTATGTTGGTTTAATCATGATGCTCGTATCCATTTAGTAGGTTAGAGATACCCTGCAAGGATTCTGTGTGGTGGTTCAAGGTGCATTCATGGTGCTATAGCCTGAGAAGATTCAAGGGTTGTAGGTGTTGTTCATGATTCTCGAGTGCAAGAATCTTAATTTAGGTAACACAACTCTTATTTTCCTCACCCTTGACCTTGTTTATACCTTGATACCCATTCTTGGTTCACAACCAACCTAGTAATGGCACCCATCTCCCACGTGAAGGTGAATAACACCCTATAGAGTTTGCATGTGGTGGTTTGAGGAATCTTCCATGGCACTTGATATTGAGAATCAAGATTTATGGCAAGAGGATTTTTTTCCCTCCCTCAACCATTTTGAAGGACTTGAGACCCATCCATCATACCCAAGACCTCGTAATGGCACCCATATTCAAGTCAGACACCAAAGAATACTTAAGTATTAACAAGTTGGACTAATATCATAAATGTTTGTGTTCTCCACCTCTCCTCCTTCCCCCTAATCAAAATTGATATAGTCATTATGTAAACCTTGTGTAGTAATTTTAGGAAAATGCCTACAATTTTTAATCTCCTTAGTGTTCTCTTGATTGAGGATTATTATTTCCATGGCACATTGGAAATGTTCTTATAGCCCCCATTCTAATATATTCTCCCTTTTGAGATTCAATATACCTTCATCATTAGAATCCAGAACATAGTTAGCTAACCAATCTACAATATAATATTTTTGATCTATAGACATGTGAGAAGTTAACTTCAACAAAAACATGAAGTACTAACACCAACAATTTATGCTTTCCATCTCCTAGGATTCAAATTCATCCTCCTTTCAGAAGGTTTATGAGAGGGTTTGAGAATCCTCTTCTATAACTAAATTCACAATCACCATTTATCGAGTGAGGTTGTTTCCCTTTAAAAATGCTACTTCTTCCACTTTGTTGTTTGTTTCCAACTATACGAAGAAGATATTCACATACTTAAGAAGTAAATGTGGGTCCCATAAAACATATCCTACTCCTACCAAACCAATGTTACCCATAGATTCTCCACTAAATTTTAATTTCATCCATCCCTCTTTAGGTTGTTCTCAATATTTCTTGGGAGGATTCTACTTTATGTCTTTGTTAATGTTGGTTGGGGCACTGAACTTGAGCTTAAAACTTATTAAAATATCTAATTTATCTCTTGAATGAGGGATTTTTTTTTATTTCATATGGGAATTGATAGTTTCTCTAACCAGTCTTAAATATTTTTATAACCAAATCTCTTCCATGGTTAGGATCTGATTGAATATTTTAAGATTTTAAGATTTCCATAACACCCACATAATAAATCCATGGGTTATCTCCCATAGTTCCTTCAAATCCAACATTTTCATGTATATTGTCCCATGAAGTGAATAGGTCTCTTGTAGAAGAGGTTGAATTCCTCTTTTGATTCATTATGTCTCCCTAGAGACTCCAAACCTTCATTCCAACCTCACAATTTAATAGAATATGATCATTTTCCTTGACTTCCCTCATGCAACCACTACATATTGTAGGCCCAACCCTACCCCTATTCTTTTAAGAGATTATTATACTTGGAATTTCCTTTGATATACAAGGCTTGTGAATGCTACTACCTTCTCCCAAGAGATAAGTACCCAAATATTTTCCCAATGGAATTTATTTTTCAAACTTTATCCCTTGGATATGAGACACACATATCATTCCTTAACACTATATGTACCATTTCCATTTCCATCCCACCCTAGGAATTATGTTCCTTCATTCAAAATGATCTTATTTTTGGGGAGTTGAGGTGAAATTTTCTTTTTGTCTTGATAAACCCAAGTAGCATGCCATAATTCCAGGGGTTCCCATGATATGGAAATATCCTTTTTACCTAGTTTCCAATGATCACCTAATTTTCACCATCATTTTATTATAAATTTGTACAAAACAACTTGGAGTGAGGTTTCAATATTCAATTTTCCTTCCCATTCTAGGCATCTTTCAAAAACTACAACAACCTACCATCATTCACAATGTAAATTAATTTATTAGTTAGGTAATGTACTTAGATTCCTCCCTTGGCCATCGAGGCACCAATCTAGGTGGATATTGATGGTCACCCACCTATTCCACTTATTCAGAATGGTTCCGCATATTGGATTTTCTTCTACAATTTTTTAGATGCCAAACTTTTGGGGCCTTTTTGAGGCCCTAAATGATGTTTTTTTGGTGCGATAGCGACTAGAATTTAGCTAGAGGCATATGCTAGGCCATGCGTATGTGAAATTATCGGATATACCTTTTAGATGGGCTACTGAGCACCCCAAATGGAGATCATATGCAAAATTTATGCCCCTGGGAAGTTGACGTATGAGTTAACCACATTGGGGCCCACAAACCTTTTGGATTTTCATCTTCTGGAGTTAGGGTTTTGGATGTTTAGGGTTTTCGCATTTATGCTTTATGTTAAAAGGCCTTTTCTACCTCTTTGTAATAACATTATTTTGAATGAGTGTAGTTGGCACATCTCTCTCTTCAAGGATAAGCTACCACCATTCTAGCTAACTTGTGTGCTTTGCATTTTACAATCTTTTGTATTCCAAACAATCATTAATATAATCTAAGTTTAACTGTATTATTATGTTTCTTGCAATATCTTTGTGTGTTTCTTTGTTATATATTTGTCTTCATGCCGTTCTTAATATAATATGAATCAATGGTATACGAGAAAATTTCTCTTTTTTGTTTCTTTTTGCATGTCCTCGACGAGGTTAGGCTATCGAGAGTTGGGGAAGAACACTCCCTCCAGCCCAAGCATCCTCCCATGGAAGAATAAAAGAGAGATGAAAAAATATAATATCCTATCAAATTGTTTCTTGAGGAAGCCCTTGCGTGACAAAGGAATGAGATGATGGATAATTTCGCCCATATCCTTCAACAATTTCCAACAAAAATGGAGGCACCTTCAACCAACAACCACTTCAGAGGTGTGACACCCTTTAAGGTACAAGTTTAATTTGATATTCATTTATTTGAAGGATAGATAGATGTCGATGCTTTGGAAAAATGGTTAAGTCTTCTAGAGGATTATTTCTCTATCCAAAAAATTTCCAACAGTGAAAAAATCGCCTTCGCGCTCCTTAAAGCCCTTCCCCATATCAAAGATTGTGTAATATTCCAGATATAAAAAGTATGTGGAACAGATAAAATGCTAGAAATGGAAGATGAACAAAATAAAACCAGAACAACACCACAATAATGCCAAAATGATACCAGAATAACACCAGAAAGAGCACCTTGATTACTGAGAGCAATGTTCACTTGCCTCTTCGAGGGGGAAACCTCCAGCAGAGCAGAGCTCTATTACAATAATATCCAAGACAAAATTTCTCATACCCTCGACTCCTATTTATACTAAATATGTCTATAAAAAGAACCATCTAGAGGAATATCCAAATTTCTCATACCCTCAACTCCTATTTATACTAAATATGTCTATCAAAAGAACCATCTAGAGGAAGATCCTTCTAGAAGCAAAAGATTCTATTAGGTCTTCTTACATTCGACTTATTCTTCCTTATTTCTAGGCCTTATTAATATTGACCTTTATTACATCGGAATATATTATTCTACCTATCTGAGGGGTTAGGTCCCTAACATGTCCTCCCCCTTAAAAACAACCTTGTCCTCGAGGCTTGAGATGTGGAAATTGCTGCAGAATGTGGTTGGTTCCCAAGTGGCATCTTTTGGGGTTGTATATTTCCATTGGACTAACACTTCCTTGATGGTTTGGTGATGCAGGCGACGCTCACGCTGATCCAAAATTTCTTGTGGTTGTAGCCAAATGGAACCTTCTTCGTCCAATTCGGGAAGGTTGGTTTGAGTTTGGCACTTAGTTCCAATCACCTTCTTTACGCAGGAAACATAAAAAATAATATGTAGCTTAGACTGACTAGGCAAAGCTAACTGATAGGCCAGTTGTCCCACACGCTTGAGAATGGTATAAGGACCACAAAATTTGGGCACAAGTTTCTGACAATGGTCAACCTTGAGGGAATTTTGCTTGTAAGGTTGCAGTCGAAGAAAAACATGGTCGCCTTCTGCAAATTGACGTTCTGCTTGTTGCTTCATGCGATTCTGGGCCATAACCAAATTCTCTTTGAGGGTACAAATAATAGCCTCTCGAACTGTAAGAGTTTGGTCAACCGCCTGGACCTTCGAGACACCTAGAAAATATGAGAGAACAGAAGGTGGCTTTTGTCCATATACCACTTCAAAAGGATTCATGCGGGTAGTTGTATGGTATGAAGTGTTGTACCACCATTCAACTAACGGTAACCATTGAGCCCACTAATTTTTCTTTTCCGAGGAAAAACACCTCAAATATGTTTCCAAACACTTGTTTACAACTTTAGTTTGACCATCAGTCTGGGGATGATAAGTTGTGTTGATATGCAATTGGGTGCCTTGTAGTTTGAACAGTTCTTGCCAAAAATTGCTGATGAAAGTTGGGTCGCGATCAGAAACAATAGAATGTGGCATGCCATGAAGCTTGAAGACATGATCCATGAAAATTTGAGCCACAATTGATGTTGTAAATGGGTGTTGAAGAGCACAGAAATGAGCATACTTGGAAAGACGATCAACTACCACCATGATGATTGATTTATTGCCTGATTTAGGTAAGCCTACAATAAAATCCTTCGAGATATCCCGCCAAATAGCAGGTGGAATCGGAAATGGTTGTAGTGTGCCATGAGATTTGCTTGTTTCTCCCTTGTTGTGTTGACACACATCACATTCAGCCACAAAATTATGAATGTCATGTTTCATACCATCCCAGAAAAAAGAACGTTTGACCCTATCATAGGTTTTGGTAAACCCAGAGTGCCCAGTTGTGGGTGTAGCATGAATCTCATAAAGTATTGTCGATTTAAGCTTTGATTGTTTACTTAAATACAAACGGAGCCAAGAGTACCCTGGGGAAACTGGAGAATTAGACTATAATTGTTGTATTAGATGTGAACTTTTGGGATCGTGTAGCCATTCCTGGTGAACGGATTGGAGCCAATCTAGTACATGAAGGAGAGAGAAAAAAGGGACCCTTCATCTTCATATTTTCAGGAAAGTGCATCTTCAACCACATTGTCTTTTCCTTTCTTGTAAATGATCTCATAATCATATCCAAAGAGCTTAGTCACCCATTTTTGTTGCTCTGGGGAGGAAATGCGTTGTTCCATAAAATACTTGAGGCTTTGATGATTTGTCTTAATTTGGAAGTGTTTCCCCAATAGATAAGGGCGCCAAAGATCAACGACATGTAGAATAGCCAAAATTTCCTTTTCATAGATTGATTTTCCCAAATTTCGTTTAGAAAATTGTTTGTTGGTAAAGGCCAAAGGCCAACCCTCTTGCATAAGGACAACGCCAATTTCTTTCCCTAAAGCATCACATTCCACGACAAAGGTCTTTGTGAAATTAGGAAGGGCTAGGACTGGAGTGGTGCACATGGCCATCTTCAAGGTTTGAAAAGCCTAAGCAACTGTTGGGGCCCAAGTGAAAGAATTATTTTTAAGGAGTGCGGTGAGAGGTGTCGCAATCTTTCCATAATTCTTAACAAACTTGCGATAATAACATGTTAGGCCCAGAAATCCACGCAAGCTTTTGAGAGTCTTTGGGTGAGGCCAGTCTTGCATAGCTTCAATATTTTTAGTATCCACCCTAACGTCATCTTTTCCAACAAGATGACCCAAGTACTTGACTTCTAAGGCGCCAAAAGCACATTTATATTGTTTCAGGAAAAGTTGGTGTTGAGAGAGTAAATGGAGAACTAGATCTACATAAGCAAGATGGTTGGTCTAGGTTTTGCTATAGATGAGGATATCATCAAAGAAAACTAAGACAAAATGATAGAGAAAAGGATGGAAGACATGATTCATGAGGCTTTGGAAAGTGGAGGGAGCATTACACAAGCCAAAGGACATGACCAAAAAATCATAGTGGCCCTCATGAGTTCTAAAAGCAGTCTTAGGAATGTCTGCCTCTTTCATACGGATCTGGTGGTAGCCAGAACGAAGATCAATTTTAGTAAAGAATTGGGTGCCACTCATTTCATCCAAGAGGTTATCAATGACAGGAATGGGAAATTTGTCTTTAATGGTGAGTTTGTTGAGGGTGCGGAAGTCAGGACACATGCACCAAGAACCTTATTTCTTCATAACCATGACCATGAGAGAAGAGTAGGGGCTCATACTAGGGCAGATACCACCTGCGTTAAACAGTTCTTGAACCATTTTCTCAATTTCATTTTTTTGGGAAAAGGGTGGATGATAGAGACGAATATTGGGAGGAAGGCTTCCTGGGACAAGGGGAATGGAATGATCATGAACACCATGGGAAGGAGGGAGTATTTGGGGAGTGGAAAAAACCACTTTATGTTTAGAGAGGATGGATTGGAGGTCTTGCGGAACAAAGGGTGTCTCAGTTGCTTGTATGGCATGGAGTTGGGAAATAACGTCAGAATGGCCTTTTTTGAGCATATTTTCCATGCGATGGGAACTAATGATCTTAGGGGAACCGATGGTGATGCCTTGGAACGTATATTGTTGGCCCTCCTGGTCGAATTGCATGGTTAATTCCTTAAAATCCACGAGAATGGCATCCAAAGTCCTTATCCAGTCTGCACCCAACACAATGTCACAACCGCCCATGTCGATAGAAAACATATGAGATTTCAAGTGGTAGTCGCCAATTTGGAGACGCACATTTTCACAATGGCCTCCACATTTTATGGACCCACCATTGGCAATCACGATTTGGAAATTATTGATTGCACAGATATACAAATTAGTTTCTTGGGCAATGTGGTGATGAATAAAATTATGGGTGCTTCCACTATCAACAAGAATGGTGACCTTCCTATGCATAGCCAATTATCTTGAGGGTTTGGGGAGCAGAGAAGCCAGTGAGAGCATTTAGGGAAATGACCGGTTCTGCTTCAGGAGGGGTTATGTCAATGGGTTCAGGTGACACCGACACAAGGGGAGCTTCAACATCCTCTTCTGAAACATCCTCCAAGATGGCCATAAAAATATTTTGTTCCTTACACTTGTGTCCCATAAAATATTTGTCATCACAATTATAACAAAGGCCTTTGAGTTGGAGTTCATCCATTTTGGCCTTGGTCAAATTTTTTATCTTTAGTGGGGTAGAAGGAGGAGTGGGATTTACTGGTTTAGTGCGAGGAATAAAACAAGGTTTCTGGTTTTGAGAAGAGACAACCTGTTGTGCTTCCTTAGCTCTTTTAGTAGCCTCCACCCAACTCTGAGGTTGAACCATGAGTACATGGGCACGAATCTCATCCTTGAGGCCACTGATAAAACATTCTCGGAAAAAAGCATCAGACATGCCCTCTGTACGAAAAGTTAGTCGCTCAAAAGTAGCTATAAAGTCTTCCACTGTGCCAAATTGTTTCAAATTTTTCAAATGGACTAAAAGGTTGGTGTCAGTGTCAAAGCATTCATAAAGATCTGCCACAAAGTGTGTCTAAGAAACATACCCTTGACGGGCAGTTTTTATCCATTGCCACCATTGCCAACATTCTTGATCTAGATGGAGAACACCATAACGGAGTTTGGCCAAGTCATCTATAATGTCATACAAAGAGAAATAATGTCCCATTTGAGTTACCCAACCAATGGGATCTAAGCCATCAAATTTGGTCAAATCCACACGTGGAAGGTGTAGGTCACGCTGAAAGTGATGGGGATGAAATATATGGGAATGGGAGGAAGTTTCAGCTTCGATATGAAAAGGTGGGTCAGATAAAGGGGAATCTATAGGGATATGCAGCTTGGTGTAGATCATTGAAGCGATAGTTTCAAGCTGGGTAGTAATGTCTTGTTTGAGGTCTTCTTTGAGTTCCTCAATTGAGGCGGCGATGGAGGAATGCATGTTTTTATTGATGGTGGCAATATTGGCACTGATTTGTCTCACTTCTTGTTGGGTATCTATGAAATTATATTTCAAGGTATTGAAGTGAGCTTCCAATTCTTGGCTACGGGTATGGGCCATAATGATGAGGGAACTGAAAAAGGGCGGGTGGGGTCAAAAAAATTGCTGAAAAATGATAGGTATGAATGTGATAAGGGAGAAGAGATAAATCCAATGGAATAGGTCTCAAATAATGGCGCAACAAAATCCAGAAGAATAATGCAGTGATGCAATGCCCAAATGCTTAATCAGGAAGACATATGTAGTGATCTGGCAACTCGAACACAGTTGTGCAGCAATAGATCTTGTCTGTTTTGTTTTGTGTTTTCATCCCCCAAAGGTTAGGTATTCAAGGGTTCTACAGATAAGGGTTTTCCCTGTGCTATAGCTCTATGATATACGTGTGGGGTCCAACAATAATACTCGGCCCAATATCTCATGGAACCAACTAAGGAGGATAAACCATGCCCTTATCCGTACTACCCGACTACCATGGTACTAGAGAGTATCTTCTCGAGTGTTGTTCTCGGTGACACTATAGTAGTCAGGCGACCGATTGGTTTATCTAAAGAGGGCTTCAGAAAATCTAGGTCGATCTATATACAGGTGTTGTCTGATGTGCTACCACTCGAAGGGGTACCAATGGGGGTTACAAGGGTGGCCAACATATGTGCAATTAAGTACCACTTGTATTTCCTACGTAATCCCCGACCGCGGGTTTATGCGTGTAACGACATATATTTGTAGCTTAAAGACGCTAGAATACGTCTCTACCCTGAAAAAATAAATTTACCCACAATTTTCTGCCGAGGAAAGTGCTCTGATACCACTTGTAATACTCCAGATATAAAAAGTATGCAGAACAGAAATAAAATGCTAGAAATGGCAGATGAACAACAATAAAACTAGAACACCACAATAATGCCAAAATGATACCAGAATAACACCAGAAAGAGCACTTTGATTACTGAGAGCAATGTTCACTTGCCTCTTCGAGGGGGTAACCTCCAGTAGAGTAGATCTCTATTACAATAATATCCAAGACAAAAGTTCGCATTCCCTCAACTCTTATTTATACTAAATATGTCTATCAAAAGAACCATCTAGAGGAAGATCCTTCTAGAAGTGGAAGCTTCTATTAGGTCTTCTTACATTTGACTTATTCTTCCTTATTTCTAGGCCTTATTATTATTGACCTTTATTACATCAGAATATATTATTCTACCTACATGAGGGGTTAGGTCCCTAACATATTGGTGGGGGACGTACTGTGAGTAACATGTCAGAGATGAGTCTTAAATTTTTGGGCCAGGAGATTTTGTTGATGCCCTCAAGGAGCAGTACTACCCTATTGGAAACTATGATGACTAGTACATGATATGGATAAATTTGCATTAGGAGAGAGACCAGATAGTGTCGGAGTACACCAACATGTTCCATACCTTACGTACAAAGTTGGGCATTAAATACTTCAAGAAACACTTGCTTATGAAGTACTGTAGTGGCCTACATAGGTACATCCAAACATAAATGGAGTTGTTGTACATTTCCTCTCTGGGAGTTGTGTTGGTGCAATTATATGTTCAATATATTTTCAATCATGAATTATTGACCGGGATTCATAATTGTTGGTTATTATTCTATTATATCTGATTCGTAGTGAGTGATCCAGGGTTCATGTATTTCGGGTTTTCAACAAAGCCTCTAAAACTATCGACCCTCCTGGTAAACTAGAAGGCAATACAGTGCACAAAGTGCACTGCGCAATCTCACCCAAGATAGCTTTAATGGGTGGATGTAATACTCATGTGTTTACAACCTAGGATTGAGTGCGAGACATGAGAACTGTATATTGAACCACTATTATACTTGTAAACTCATTATATTGTCATTTGCAAATAAGCAGGAAATATAACAACTCATTCATTAAGCATAAAAATAACTGCTAAAGACAATAAAGATAGGCATGCATTCATCACATAACACAGATGTTACCGTGGTTCACCCCCTCCTAGGCTACATCCACAAATATTTGTCTCTCATCTCTTTTATTATAGTTGTTATGTCATTACAGCGTCGCGCGCTTACAAATCTTCCCCATCCGGTAAGATCTATATGAGGCGGACTAGATCACACCAGGCTCCTCAGCTTGCAATCTAACCCTCAAGATATACCCTCCTTTGTCTTCTCTAGCTCAACATCTTATACAAAATAGATCATACAACAAAACATTACATATCGCAACAACTCATAGCTAATCAGCTGAACTCAATAATACTATGAACCCAAAACCTTCTCCTAGTAAAAACCCAAACCCCCTATGATACCTGAGTATCTATATTTATACATTTTATGTCTCTTCAGTCATTACAATACATTACCAAAACCCTAACCCTACCATCGTTAGGTCTTCTATGCATGCATGTGTGTTGTTCTTCCTTCCAGTTGTCGCTTTCCTCATGCATGCTTTCTTTCCCAAAATCGCCTTGATTTTCCGCTTTGGCCTGCTTCCAACAGTAATGAACAGAGTTGTTGCACTATATGTGTTGGAAATAGGTAATCTAACTACGTCTGATGAGTATAGCATAAAGAAGAAACATTCAAAACTCAATACTTTGCTTTTCACACAATTTTAAAAATTAGAAATCAAAACTTGCAAACAAAATCTTAAAAATAATGCATTCAAAAGATCTTGCTCAAATAATGTCTTGTCCATTTACAAGCTCATGAAATGGAAAGATGGACTTTGACTCATTTATTTGTAGCTACTACTCTTAACAACAACTAACAAGCAAATCTAGGCACACTTCAACGATAATCAACATAAAAACCACTCGTAACACAATCAATGTTTGGAAATGACTTCTATCCCTACACAAGAAGCATTACACAAGAAACTCCATTCTTGGTGCATGTAGGTGAGAGTTGGAGCCTAGGTCGTTCCTGCACTTACTTCAGACAACACAGATATTGAAGCTTCTAAACTTAGAAAATGATAATTGCCTATCTAACAATCATGAACATCTACAAAGTTTTTTTTCAACTAAATCTCACACTACAAAAATAGAGATGGAATCATATATTGTGATTAATATAAACTATTCATTCACACTCATCCAAAAATCAACAAATATCTATTCATAAATCTACGTTGTGCTCATGAAATATTACTCAATCAAAATTGTTTACAATACACAATTATTCTACTCACACACACACAAACTAGCTCAAATCCATACACAAACAAATGCAAAGAGACTTACCTTGGTTGAGGCGATGCGCCCTTGCCGTACCAACAAGGTAGCTCTAAGAGATTACAGAAACACACACTTTAATCATATCCATGAATTTGAAAGGAATTTGAAAGGATGAAATTCATATTACTTCAATTGACAGGTATACATTAATTTAAAACTCAGTTTCTCAGCATAACAATATATTCAAGCTCTCTCTCTCTCTCTCTCTCTCTCTCTCTCTCTCTCTCTCTCTCTCTCATCTACATAGCTGCTTCTTAAAGAAGATTAGTCATTACAACCAAAGTATGAAGATAATATCAAATGTTTCCAAAAATATTACAATTGGTTATCAAATCGTATCTCATGGAAAKAACTTCATCCTCATGACACGAAGTGCATGAGTGATGAAGTGTATCATAGTCTATTGTGGTATTCAAACGAACCAAAGATGATTCCATCCAACAAGTTTCTTGGATCCATCGCCAACGTACTTTTTCAAAACATCAATCCTGTAGAAGTGGATCCAGTACCAGACTAACACAGTAAAATATATTTGTACTGGATCAACACAAAGTTGGGTACCGAAATAGATGGAGTATCGGAATAGGTGGAGTATCGGACCAACACAGTTGCAATATTGTAGTACTAGAATAGGCGAAGTATAGGATGAGCCCCGAGGATGAGTACCAGATGAGATAAAGCCTTGTCATGAAATATGCTTAAATTAATCAAAGAAATTAGAAGTATAAACAACAATCATTTAATCCCAATTTAATTAAGAAATCAAACAAATTATGCTTTCAACGTGACTTACCTCATTATGCACATTAGTAAGGCCACAAGGTATATTGGGGAAGAAATAGACAAATTGTTCATAGGTCAGGGGTAAAATTGACCAATATAGAAGGTAAGATAAGGTAAGAGGGGTGTCAAAATGGAGACCCAATATTCCCCCATGCCTAAGTCATTGCATGTCCTCATGCAAAAATGTCGGAATTGGTCCTCAAAAGTTGCAAAACTGAAATTGTCTTCCACCCTGGCTTAATATCATTTGTTTGGATGTAGAATATTGAAACCATAGGCCTCACTCCTAAGCTCCTTCTTAATAACTCTGGTGTACTAGATCAAACGCAAAACTTTGTTAAGCTTAGCAGAGGATTCTTCTTGCTCACCCTGTAATCTTTGATTATGTTCTTTAAATTGTGCATTCTCTGCCTTAATGTGCCTATCTAAAACTTGATACTTTGTAACCTCTTGTTTTAACTTATCATTATGTTTTGTAAGTTTCCCAACCTTCAATACCAATTGTTGCTTGCTCAAGGAACTGGCAGGATCATATATGGTTGCTTGCTTAGTTACCTCCTTTTGGGCTTCCACCTCCTTCCTTAAACCTTTTAAGGTATTTGTTACTAACTCCTCGGTCTCACCAATCGTTGCTCCATAGAAAATTTCCTTCTCTGGAGAAGTCAAAACATCAATAGGATCCTCTGGAAAATAAGTCACATGTGGAATTATTATCTGTTTATCCATGCTTCTTGTAGTTCTACGTATTGGATGTGAGGCTTCCTAAGATGTACTGACAGGAGTGGAAGTTTCCCCAAACAATTTTCTCTTCTTTGTTGTAGGAGAAGATGTTGATATCAAAACCTGTTGTTCCTGCACATATTTTGTTTTTACCCTAGAAGACTGAAGTGTAGACTCTGGAGTTTGATTTTTTTGTACCTTCTTCGTTTTTACTCTAGGGGATTGAGGTGCAGGTATGGAAGTTTTCTCTTTCTGTACACCCCTTGTTTTTATCCTAGGGGGTTGAGGTGTAGGTACGGAAGTTGGCTCTTTCTGCACACTCCTCATTTTAATCTTCCCCCTACTTCTAATTTTCACTTTAGGAGTCTTCTCCAACTTACTAATCGACTCTTGAGGCAACTTAATAGTTTCCTCAGGAGCACCATCTAAAACTTCATTTTGACCAGATTTATTCCTTTTTCACCTCTCACTTCATGGCAATTGAATTTTAGGGATCAAGGTTGGACTTGGTTCCTTAGATTGGGAGGACCTCTTCTTTCTGGATGTAGTAGGCTCCTTTGTCATAATGGAATTACCCTTTTCCAACCTATCAACATTCTTGGATGAAATAGGTGCAATAATAGCCCCTTCACTTCCTATCTTCTTCTCTCTGCTTTGCCTATCTCTTGGTTTTTTGCCTGACTCCTCACTAGATGCCTCTGCTTCATGTTCTTCTATAGATTTGGAAACTCCATCTTGAGCAAAGTTTTGTTGAAGGATTTGTTTCCAACTGCTCCCTTGTTTTCTCAATGCATGGAAAACCAGTTACTTCATTAACCCATGGTGGTAGAGACTAGTTTCAAGTTTCTTGGATGTCGATTTAACTCCTCTCACCATTTTGTTTAGACTCATCCAGAGGAAATAGGGAAAGTCAATTTGTGGTCCTCCTTCAAAATGAAACAAAAAATTTAAATGATATAAGAAAGTCACGACATACCTTCCTTCACAGGTGAGAAACCTATGCAGGATAATGAGAATTGTCTCGTACTCCTCTTGAATACAGCTCCAGGGAATCCCTTTGGTCCAATCGGGATCCCGGTATTTCGACTTTAGAAACTTTTGACCAAGCCTTTTGTCGACAATAACCCCCTTAAAATATTTCTTACCAGAGGAAGGAAATCTTGTAGCTTCTGCTATGGTGGCCTCTGTTATTGTCAAATTCAATTTCCCCAACTAAACACTCTCTTTGTCATAAGTCTGATCAAAGGCACGAGATACCCCCTCATGATGGCCTTTGAATTTTTCTAAGAACATGACCCAATAGGTCTGCTCAAATTTCTCCCTGCAAGCTTGATATTCATGCGTATCCCTGTATAATTGGAACACTGGTTTCTGCCTATCAACCCCCATGTTGGCTTAAAAGCAAATCTCACAGCATATGAGGCAACAAAATGTAGGATGAGGGTTTAGTACCAGAACAAAGCAACGCACAATGGAGTACCGAAAGAGAACAGAGTATGAAAACGGTATGAGGGGACATAGCAACAGTATGAATGGAGATCATATAGTAAAAATGGGTAAATAACGCTCATCTGGAGGGCGAAGCCATCCGGGAGAGCGTTTATAAATCGGAATTTGGATTACAACGGTCAAATCAACTATAATGATGGTGAGAGTAAGGGTAATTCATATTCATAATAACTTGGAAGATCGTATCAGGAATTGCGTTATAGAATGTTCGCGGCGATGTTGGGAAATGATTACAAGATATATGGTCGATGTGACTGAATTTCACTGTTATGCAACCATCTACATCATCGTTTTCAGAAGATAATCGTGGATTTGACATGCATTATGACACAGTTTAAGTCAATTATTAACTCAGTGTAATGTTGGATAATGACACGATTTTATTTCTTCATCATATGAACAGGAGTCTTTGACAAGAGTGTTTGAGAACAGAATTGGTCCTACTAGTAGTATAATTACTACGTGCCTCTAAACATATTACAACCATCCCATCAAAAGTTTAGAGTTCATGTAAATGATTTCTTTAGTAGGAAATATACACGAGGACTTGCAGAAGTTCATGGTAGGGAACTTGTAATAATTGATGTAATGCAGATGCATGAGAGTAACCACATGTCTATTACACAATTAGCATGATTCTTAATAAAAGGAATAAATAGTGAGCTTATACCTCTTATTACCTGAAACATTTGTATCAAGCAAGAAAATTATTGAGTATAGGATAAGAGATTCCACTCTTCATTATCAATACCGAACCGCAGCTTAGTATTGGACCATTGCAGAAAAGTTGTTGTAGTACCAGACCAACACATGCCTTCTTCCTCAGTACCAGATGAACACAGAGGTGAATATTGTTGCAGTACCAGAACAACATAGAGACTTGTCCAGTACCGGATTACCACATAATTTTATTCCGGTACCCAATGAAAATTGGATAAGGTACCTAGTGGCGTATTTTGTAGATTGGAACTTTGTAGATTGCATTTTGTAGTGATTACTGGCATCTGTTGCTGCTTGTGGAGGAGAACATTTGAATTTATTTTTTTGCAGGACCATATAGGTAAAACAACAAACAACACACTGGTACAGAAACTCTGAAATTGCAGCGGAAGTAAAATATGAGGAAAAATAATTCAATGACTGGGCTCCAAGCTCTATAACAAGAAGGAAATTGCAGTTGGACATCCTCCTTTAGGGGTGCAGAACCTCCTCTTTTTGGAACCAAACAAACCATTGTTTTCATTGCCACTCCCATTTTATTGAAAACAAGATCCTAAATACTACTTTCCTGTGGATTTTTCTCGAGCCCAGACCAGTTAATGTTGGCCGGTATTTTCAATTTTTAGGAGTCTGAAAAACTTGAAGAAAACTCCTTATATTGTCCTATGGATTTTTCTCAAGCCCGGGTCAATTAGTGCTCGTTGATGTTTTCAATTTTTAGGAGTTTGAAAAACTTAAAGAAAACTCCTTATACTGTCCTGTGGATTTTTCTTGAGAGTAGGTTAGTTAGTGCTCGCCGATGTTTTCAATTTTTAGGAGTCTGGAAAACTTAAAGAAAACTCCTTTTGGCTCCTTTCCCATGAGTAATCTACCAGGGTTGGGTAAAGAAATAAACTCACCTCTAGAAAACATCCTCTTTATTGCCTCTCTACATGAGAACATAATCAGCGTATGCCTTTGTTAGTAACACCACAAAAGAATCACTATCTAACACACACCTATATATACATGTATGTACAAAATTAAATCACACAAAGAAAACTTACAGTGGTGGTTCAGCAAGAGGGGAACCCCTCTTGCTTACCAATTTCATTTCTGAATTCCGAAGAACTTGTTTGATAAAATCCTCTTTAGAGAGAGACTTATGATAGACTTTCAATCGATGCCCATTCACGACAAAGGAGGTATGATCTTCATCAATAGTATTTATCTTTATTGAACCATTGTCATAAATTGTGTCTACTTCATAAGGTCCCAACCATCGAGTGGAAAATTTACCTTTAGAACTCTTAAAGCTACTGTCATATAGAAGGGACCAATCACCAGACTGAAAATATTTCTTCTTGATATACTTTTCATGCCATTTGGTCCTTTGTTCTTGAATAAGTGAGCTCATTTAGCTGTGGTATCCTAAAAATTTTTACTTGAAATTCTATGGGAAGCAACACCTGCTTCCCATACACTAATTCATAAGGTGTATGGCCTGTGGTGTTTCTCCAAGTTGTTATGTCGGCCCATAAGGCTTCATGCAATTGATCCACCCAATCTTTAGGGTGTAACTGAATTGTCTTGGTAAGTATAGCCTCTATCACTTTGTTGGTTGATTCTACCTATCCGTTTGCTCGGGGGTGATAAGGTGAGGATTTCCTGTGTTTAATTTGATATTGTTCAGTAATAACTTTGACCATATTGGAGGTAAATTGAGTTCCTTGGTTTGTCACTATTTCTCGAGGCACACCAAAACGAGTAAAGATGTCTTCGAATAGAAAATCAACAATTGATTGTTCATTTTTAGAGTACAAAGCTTTAGCCTCTACCCATTTAGTCACATAATCTATACAAACCAATATATACCTTCTTCTTCTAGACACGGGGTTGATAGGGCCTACAAATTCCAAATCCCATTTCTCAAATGGTTCAATTACTACCTGAGCTTGGAGAGGCATTTCATCACTTGCAGTTGGTTTTCCCATCCTCTGACAATCATCACAATTGGCCACATATTTCTTTTCATCCCTGAAAATGGTTGGCCAATAGTAGCTTGTCTGCAGTATTTTGTGTGTTGTCCTCTTATCAGAAAAATGGCCTCCACATGGGCCATCATGGCAGGCTTTGAAGATATCATACATCTCATCCTCCCATACACATATTATAATCACCAAATCATATCATGTACGGTATAGACAGTCATCATGCCACATATAATTTGCTCAACTAAATAATCCTCTGTTTTTCTCGGAGGGACAAATTCTAAGGTAATTTCCCTGTTACAAGATAGTTTGCCACATCTGGATACCAAGGAATGTAAGTAGAAATAGAAAATAGGCTTTCATCTAGAAAATTGTCATCCATTGGGGCATTATCACCTGTATGAATGAGTCTAGATAGGAAATCAACAACAAGCTTATCTTTTCCAGGTTTGTCAATGATAGTAATATTGAATTCTTGCAATAGTGGCAGCCATCTAGTAACTCTAGCATTTGTCACAGGATTATTCATTAAAAGACTAATAGTTGAATGGTCTGTGTGTACAAAAACCTCATACGTTGTGTCTAAATTTATTAATGGCATGAACCACTCATAAGAATTCCTTTTAGTGACAGTGTAATTCACTTCAGTAGGGGAGATATTTTTGTTGACAAAGTAGATAACATAGGGAAGTTGGTTTTCTCTTTGTCCTAGAACGGCTCCTAAAGCGGTATCTAAGGCATCAATATAGATATGAAAGGGAAGAGACCAATTCGGTCCTCTTAACACAGGGGCACTGGAAAGATTTTTCTTTAAAATTTCAAAAGAAATTTGACATTGATCATCCCAATGGAATTCAACCACCTTTGCTAATAATTTGAACAGTGGGGCAACCAAATTTGTGAAATTTTGAATAAATATCCTGTAATATCCAGCATGCCCCAAGAATCTTCTAACTTCTTTTTTGTGCTAGGGATTCTGTTTTGAGAAATAATGTAAATTTTAGCATGATCTACCTGTATGCCAGTATTAGAAATATGATGACCCAAGACAATCCCCTCAGTGAGCATCATTCTATATTTTTCATGGATGAGGGAGAGATTAGCCTCTTTACACATTATCAATACTTTCTCCAAATTATCCAATGCTTGTTGAAAATCATCCCCATATACTGTGAATTTGTCCATATAGACTTCTACACAGTCATGGGTTAAATCATAAAAAATGGCTAGGACAACCCTCTGAAAGGTGGCAGGGCATTACACAACCCAAAGGGAAGAACCATATAAGCATAAGTACCCCATGGACAAGTGAATTTGGTTTTCTCTTGATCTTCAGGGGCAATTTGGATCTGATTATACCCACTAAACCCATCTAGGAAAGAAAAGTACCTCTTCCCAAACAAGGTGTCCAAGACCTGGTCTATGAAAGGTAAGGGAAAATAATCTCTATAGGTAGCCTTGTTCAACTCCCTAAAGTCCATAAAAATTATCCACTTGTCATTTTTTCTTGCGGACAATGACTAATGGAGACACCTATTTGCTATCTGAAATAGGGTAAATGAAATTGACATGCAAGAGTTTTTGGAGCTCTTCTTTCACTATGTCTTTTAAGGTTGGGTTCATTCTTCTTTGGGGCTACCTAACAGGTCTAATTTGATCATTGGTGTAAATATGGTGTATACAGGTATCAAGGTGAATGACTTTCATATCAGATTAATCCCATGCAAAATCTATGGATTGTCCTTGGATCATTCAGATCAATTTTTGTTGTTGATCTGATTCTAGGCCAGGATTTATACACAGAGATTTCCCAGGACTGATTTCAATAGTTGAGACATTTGACTTCTCTTCTTCACTTATTGGTGATATAATAAATAATGTAGAAGTGGAGGGATTCCAAACGTCCTGGAACTCAAGGATGAAAATATGTGTGAATTCTGGGAAAGATTGAGGCTACTCAATGCATTTTGCATTGGTTAAAATAGGCTTAAAATGTGTTCTTCAGTTTGTTCTTGAACTCCCTTTGCTTGCTCAAGTGTTAACGGGAGCTAAGCACATTTCTCCTTCACATAGGGATTCTCCAGCTATACTGGAACTTCAGTGGTTGGTTGGGCAGGAGGAAATAGAACAAGTTTATGACTGTGGGTTCCATTAGAAATTGTCATCTCCCCAGACTGGCAACTAATAAATGCATCAGTAGTGGCCAACCAAGGTCGACCAAGCACAATTGGATGCCCAAGTTTTGAGGATTTTTAATGAATTACCAAGAATTCCACAGGATACTCCCAGGAGGATAAGGTAATCGTTACATCATCTAGGCTTCCTTATGGGTTGATGATTGATTTGTTTTCCAATTCTAACAAGGTTTGTGTTGGCCTTAAATGATTTAGTTTTTGCATACACATAGTTTCAACAATCATAACATGTATTGCTTTTCCTAGATCAATAAGGGTGTTTGACAAAGAAATACCATTAATTTCTACAGTCACCACTGGGTTTCCTGGATCATTATATTTGGATGGAATTTTTTATATAAATTCTGATAGTTGTCCAACCACTTTTATGACAGGGTGTTCCTTCCTCTTCCTCCCGGGATTTTTGATGAAAAGATCCCTTATAATTTTATCATAGATAGGAATATATTTAATGTCTTGGAGTAGGGGAATATTTACACATACATTTCTTAGTTCAACTTCTAAGTCATGTCCTAGAGCTACCTTAGGTTTCTTCACAAGTAGTATTTCTGAATAGGGTGGAGGATTAGCTTCTTGAGGTATTTATAATGGTTGAGGAGTGTGAGGGGGAGTTTCCACTTGTACAAAGATGTCTTCTTCTTCATTGGTTTGGTCATCTATATGTTCTTCTTGTTATTGGATAAATCCGTAAGTGCGGACACAAACCGATCTCTCTAGATCCACCTGGATCTAGAACAAAGCAAAACAGAATAGGACGCTTTCCTTAAGTTTTAAATATTGAATTTACTAAGAGGCAAGAATCATGGACATACCTTATGATCGCTTCCTATAGTCTTTGTTGCTCCCGCTTCTCTCCAGTGCTCTTGTGCAGTCAAAATCAAAACAACACAAACCAACCAAAGTGATAGCAATAGCATAAACTCAATATAAACCTATGTATGTGATCAAGGAATCATACAATAAAACACAACAAGATTTATAGGAAAGAATCATATTATTGTATTATATTAAATGTGAAAGAGAGATTACAACCATTGCCTTGATGTCGTAAGGTCCCTTCCAACTGTCCTTCGTTCCCCACACACTTCTTGCTTCAAGGATTATGAAACCATAGATCTGATAGCTACTCACAATCTATCTTGACAAAGMAAATCTCAAAGCCACTCTAACCAAGCCAAAGCTAACACAAGCTCACAAAAGCTAACTTTCTCCATGAGAACTCCTCTCCTTTTATAAGTTGAAGAGGATAAGGTGAGGAGGTTAGGATGATCCCACTAAATCATGGAAGCRAGTAAGATCCAAACCATTCGTATGCCACCTCACCATAGAAGCTTCTCCTTCTAGAAGATTCGAGAAAACACTCATTTTTCCCACGTGCTGGAATTCTCGCACCCTAACTATAGAGCAACCTGCGAACACCTCGCACCCTGGCTATAGTGAAACCTGCGAGAATGGGTCATTCTCGCACCCTGCCTATATAGCAACCTGTGAACTTCCCTTTTTATAAGGTTTTTACATAGGAAAATGCAACTTCTTTTCTCAGGAGAAKTTCTTCTCCCTTCTCTCTTTAGGAACTCAGGCCACTGACCCCTCTAAAGGCAACAGATAGG
Organism: Picea engelmannii; assembly: GCA_009831015.1. NCBI lineage: Eukaryota > Viridiplantae > Streptophyta > Pinopsida > Pinales > Pinaceae > Picea > Picea engelmannii. The sequence continues at coordinate 81,947 of ML817523.1, forward strand.
TTTACATCATTAACGATCATAGGGATGATGAAAATAATGTGTAACACTTCTTATCTAATAACCACTGTAGAATTTGGTTTATTCAAGACTTTCCCAGATCTCAATTGAATTTCATTTACTGAAGTAGGAGTTATTACACAAGTTGGGAAAATCTGCGCTTCAAGGTTCTGTACATGTTGAGTAGGTCTATTGTTCGGATTAGGGATGAGTTGTGCATGAATAGGGGTAGGCCGAGGGGGATTTGGATTAGGTGCAGCTTGGATTTGTTGCTGTTGATTTGTGTTCAAAGGCAAGATGAGTTATGGTTGCAACTGGGAAGGTGGAAGTAAAGCAAGTGGATTAAATCCTGGTAACAATTGAGAGATATTTGAAGGATATTGCTGGTAAGTATGAAGAATTGGTGTTTGAAAAGGAACATTCCCATATGTAAGGATTCTCCATCCTTGTTATCAAGGTTGGACGTGTGGTTCCTGATGTGTACATTGAGGATAAGGCATTGGAGGAATCCAATGTTGTTGTGGGTATTGCGTGGTAGGGTCATAGAACATGTTAGTATTTTTTTGTCTATGTGCTCTCTTAGGGGGATATGATGTTTCTTGAGGTTCTCCCCCTCCCTTGAAAATGTATTTTAGCCCAGGTAAAGAAGGTCACTCATTGGTGCTTGGACAGTATTCCAATTTACAAGATGTGGTCTTTTACTATTAGTCTTTCCCCCTTGCCAGAGGGATTTTCTGAGTACTTGAGCTATAGAAGACTTCACACTAGTTGGATTCAAGAGAGAGGAGAACTAAAAAATAGGAAGGGCTGAGAAAATTGCTTTTATCAAGACCACCCTTCCAGCAGGGTTTAGCCACTGAGTGCCCCGGAGAGAGAAATTGGATTTAATTTTTTCTAACAGAGGGTTCCAATCCCAACTAGAAATATTTTTTAGACAGATGGGGATGCCTAGGTACTTGAAGGAAGTCCAATTTTCCTGGAGAGGAAATTGGAGAACACTTTTTATCTTTTGAGAAGTCCTTGCACTTGTATTCCAAACATATATGTGGCCTTTTTTACTATTAATCTTCACTCCTGAGGCTTTCATGAACTCATCCAAAATTGCTTTAAACCATTTGGCAATAATGGAGGATGCCCCCCTAGCAGCAAAGTGTCATCAAAAAATTGTGATTGGTTGATTCTTTTAGTGTTGTTGGTTATTTTGATTCTTGGGATGCTTTTATCTCTTCTCGTTGTCTCCAATGCTCTACTCAGGGTCTCTGTCATTAATATATATAGCAAGGGAGACAAAGGAAAACCTTGTCTAAGTCCTCTTGAAATCTTAAATAATTTCGTTGGTCTTCCATTAATCATGGGAGAAATTCAAGGTGCACTGATGCATGAGGAAATTTGGGCCAAAAGATCAGCTCCAAAACCAAATCTAGCACTGTAAAAAGAAAACTATGCCTTACCTTGTCAAAAGTGTTTTCCTTGTCCAATTTAATCTCCATTACTCTTTCCTTTCTTTCTTTGCTTGAGTCGATGGCTTCCTGAACTATAAAAATTTTATCTATCATCTGTCTTTTCTCCACAAATCTGCTCTGATTAGGGGAAATCATAGTAGGTAGGAATGGCTTTAGGTGATTTGCTATGATCTTAGAGATAATTTTGTAAGAGACATTGCAAAGGGAAATGGACCTGAAACGATTAAAGAAGGAAGGGATAGACTCTTTACGAATGAGGGCTAAAAAGAAAGCATTTGTGTTACCTCCCATTCTTGTCGATTTTTGCACATACTAAATCATACACACTAGATCCACCTTTATGATATGCCAACAGAGAAGATAAAAGTGGGCTCAGAAGCCATCTGGGCCTAGAGCTTTATCCA
>ML817524.1:0-21264 GCA_009831015.1 Picea engelmannii
GAAAAGATTTCCGAGTGAACTTGTCTCTTTCACACTCGTAAATTGGATTTGAAAGGACATCTATTTGGTACAAGTTTATCCCTTTTTCAAACCAAGTAGACTAAGATTATGAAAAAGGAAATTTTTTGGCGTTAAGTTGTGATTGCATATCATGCCCTTGCTTGCAGTATTGAGCCTATTTTTGGTTCTCGCTTTGCATTATAAACCATTTGCCTCAATAGTTTTTCATTCTCAACCAAGCATAGCCTTGTTTATATCCTTCGCAACTTGACAACCTATACCTGGGAGGGAGCATTCCCCCGAGTGTCCATCTCCCTTTTTCACCTCCTTACATTGACCATAGGTATGTTCCACTGCTGGAACTAGTTTTGCTTACTTGCGACACTCATTCCCTCCTATGTATCATAGCGTTCATTTTACTATGAAAAAACAAAAAAAGACAAGTGGGAAAGGATTATTATCGTATATTAGCAGCAGTCGTGTCTCCATTGAACAAAGCACAAATTTTTTGAGTCCACTTGTCATCACAATTTTGGGTTTAGCATGACCTTTGCAAGCTGAGCTCATTACAAAGAGTTGAATCCCACGATTGGTTACTCTTCCAGTCCCTATGGAGAATTTTATTGATTCCCCCTACATCTCATGGTTTCATCATTAACTCTATGCTGCCAGAGTCTTCCATATGTCTCATGCTATTGTTCAAAGGATGTCTATAAACCTGTGTCGGCCATTCCTCAGAACTCTTGACTTTGCATGTTGTCCATACCCTTAGTTTGTCTCAGAATCACATGAAGTTGTAGTCCTATTGCACACCTCGGTCCTACTTTCCTCATTGGTAGGTAACCTTGAACCCAATAGTTGATATTTCATCATTGGTCATTGACTAGGTGGTTTCCCTTATGTTCGACGGCAAGACATCTATTCACACATTAGGATTTGTGCAGTGTCTTGGATTCCATTAGCCTTATTGGCGGTTTCATCGCCTTTGTCAGCAGGTTTTCTCATTGGCTGCTATTCAAAGGGTTTTCGTGTACCGCTTGCACTTGGCACATACGAAAGACGCACAGGGTCGTTGGTTCGTGAACATGTTCTTCGTCTGATTTCCTCCAAACCATCAAGCTCCTTCTTTGTGCCTCATGTTGAATGATGAGAGATGCCTTAATGCTCTCCTTTCAGTGGGTCTCCTTCCATCGAATTCATCTCATCTATTCTGGAGACAAGACCTAGAGTCCTATGAGTACCTAGATGCTTGTAGTCATTAGCGACGGGTTCTCTCACCATCGATAGTTGGGAATACATCAATGTATCTTGATCGATGGATTCTTCAAGTGTTTGACCCTAACTCCTTTATTCACACTTGTAAGAATGTACTCGGTGCCTTGATACCTATGTTTATCATCGGTAGGATGTCTCGCATTTGTTAACAGTGTATCTCAATGACCGGTAATCAAACAAAGTCTCATTATGTTCGACCTCAACTCATTTATTCACATGATGTAGACTTCCACCTTTGGTGGATTATGTAGAAGACTTGAAGACATCAGTTTATAGTCGCATCTTTCCTAAGTTGTTGCTACCTTTTCATTGGACCAGTACCTGTGTGACTTCAGTGATCATGGGAGATCAGATTGTACTCCATTGTATACAGATATCTTCAGATTGATTTTGAGATTGGTTTTATTAGGACTTTTTCGTGACTATGACAGCCTTTGGCATGTAACCACATTTGTATTTGCCTATTCATCGCCATGGACAGTTGTTTGGTATATTTTCACATGGATCTGCAGTGTAATTCAAATTGGCAGCCATGTATGCAAAGTCAGTACAAATTGTAATGAGAAACTAGTTCTTCCAACTGGGTCCCTGTTACTCGACATCTAGGTCTTATAATGTATTTCCTCCATCACAGATACTCCTCTAACCTCACACATTAGGGGGCATATGTTATAACAAGATTTGCCTCACCCTATGCAAGCTTGCACAGAAGGCCTTTTTCCATTTCCCTATGCAGACTTGAAGTCCCCTTTTGCAAATCTCGGAGGTAAAAACATGATTTTTCCACATATGTGTGCCCTGCCTATATTACAGCATGCATATACACAGGTTTCACCACTGCAGCCTGCGTGCATCGGGAAATGTGCCCAAAATTAAAAAATGGTGTTGGATTTCCATGTCACGTCATGAGATCAATGATCCTTGGCCTTCCATATATTGGAAATGTTCTAACTCGGCCCTTCAGTTCCACTTGAAGGCTATAAATGGGCCAAATCCGAGCTATGGAAAAGAGGAGAAAGAATTCAACTTTGAGAGCAAAGTTACTCTGGAGAAATTATTCACTTCACATTGAGTCTCCATCCCTTTGTCCTTTAAGTCTAAACACATTGTTCAGCCCCCAAGATCTTCCCTTATTGATTGAGAACTTCACTGTCTCTCTTATATGAGCTTGCCTTTGGTGGAGGATTGAAGTGGTGGAGGCCCAGTTGGAAGGAACTTAGTTTCTCAGTTACGAACCGTACCAACATGGAAGTTTGTAACTCATTCACTTATGTTGATTATATCTTAATAGAAATATTTTTTTCTCATCCAATTAATATCTCCCAAATATTTGAATTTTTATTCCATGGGAGTATTTGTTATGAATGTTGATGGATTATGCTAACATTATATCTTATCACCATATGCTTGTGTTTCTTGGTTGTTGAGGACTAGTTGCAGGTATATTGTTTTGGGTCAAGTGCTCAACGGTGGACTTCATCGAATGTCTGGACGAGGTAGGCCTCTTATATTGTCTTGTTAGCATATTTGTTTATATAGCATACTTGATATTAGAGTTGATTTTTGCAGTCATTTTCATCTGTTGTGGTTTACCCCTAGCCATAGAAATATTTTTCTCGCAACAGAGATGTCTCACTGAAAGAATGAAACCATAGCACATTTCATAAGGAGTCTTATTTCCAAGAGAATGAGATGGACACCTATTTTTCACACATACTACACATAGAGTTGCATAATCCCAAAACATCAATTTCACATTTTTGAAAAACATCATGGAATGAACCATATTTAAGAGAGTCATATTCATTCTTTCAGCGACACCATTATGTTGAGGATTGTCTGGAATAGTGGTTTGATGTTTGATCCCATGTTGGCGAAGATAGTTTTCAAATTCATTAGATGTATATCCACTTCCATTATCAGTACAAAGACTATCAATATGTGATTGAGCTTCATTTTCAATCCATAGATGAAAATTTTTAAAAGTTTCAAATGCTTGAGATTTTTGTTTCAACAAATACACCCAACACATCTTGGTGTAGTCATCAATAAAAGTCATGATATATATATATATATATATATATATATATTTCCATTAGCAGATGGAACATGCATGGGGCCACACAAATCAAAATGTATCAACTCTATTTTTCTACATGCTCTCGAAGTAGAATCATGAAATGGCTACTTGTTGTGTTTTCCAAGGATACAAGCATCACATTGCTTCAAATTCCTTGGAATGGTGGGAAAACCAAAAACACCATTCTTCTTCAACAAATGAAGGTTGTCATAATTAATGTGTTCAAATATAGCACGCCATAAGAGACTAGATGGAAATGTACCTTCACCATGGTAAGAGAGGAATGCAGAATTTTGTGCATGAGCAGATGTCCCTTTCAACTTCAATAATCTTTCACCCTCCACTCCTGTCATAACGACCATGTTGTCAGAAGCCTTCATTATTTAAAATTTTCCACTGAATGTATGAATAGATTGGCCTTGTTGTCGAATGTGCACAAGAGACAACAAGTTCCTTCACATCTCAGGAATATAGAGCACATCATGCAGAAGAAAATACGGGAATCCATATAATTTAAGCCTAATGGTGCGAATTCCCGAAGGTTTAATACTTGATTTATCTACAAAATAGACTATAATATATACATTGTCATTGAAATCTTCAAAGAAGTCTCTCTGAAAGTTCATGTGGCATGTTGCACCTGTTTCAAGAAACCATGCATCTCTTCAAGAAGAAAATGAAGTGTTAAATAAATATTTAACTACTACAATATTGTAATGGGAAACAATATAATAAGAATATTCAAGTTCTTTACCTTTCATCGGATCTAATACTTTATCTTTGTCTTCTTGATGATCTTGTTGGAAATACTGAGAGGGGGGTGAATCGGTATTTAGAGAAATGGTATTTTTGAACTTGTACTTCAATCAGATCATGTATTCAATTTATATCCAATCAGCAATGAATAATATCCAATGAACAATGAAGAATAGTATAAGAGATACACCATGCACAGTATATAAGAAGTAATTGTGTATTATTGTTCAAAGGAAGTAATGACTTCCAAAGGTAGCTACAACTTCCAAATATAAAGGGAGGGATAAACCTCCAAAAGGAAGATACAATAATCCAATATCAAGGGAGGTTTGACCTCTCCATCCTTTCCCCTTCCTTCCACCCAATAATATATGAGAGATAATAAAAACTTTACATTAAATTATCACCATCAACCAACCATCAAATAGAACCTTATAATGCTTCCTGAGACTTCTTCAACTTCCACAATTCTTCACTTCTTGGAATACTATGATATTGTATATAATATTACTCAATGTATTCTCTAAAAGTCCTCTAATTTTCACTCCTTGAATCCTCCGAGAAAAGGATTTATAGAGAAAATGGTAGACCTTATTCAATTCTGGTTTATTCAGGAGAGTGAACTTGTACAGAATGCCCCGCGCTCAATATTTAACATCAGATTCTAAAATTAGTACACATGAAACTACAACCCATACTATTTCCAATGCAATTTGTCTCACTTCATTTGGATTTTCTATGAATACGTTATGATTGTTTTACCTAAAACACATGTTTATGACTAGCTTCAGGACTAGTCAAAAACCCTATCTTCCACAGAGTGTATCTCCAAAATTGTAGCGAATGAAGAGCTAAAATTTTTACCACATGTACCTAGATATGTCTTCTCGATATCCTCTGCATTTCACCATCTGAATTGTTCTATAAACAAATTTATAGCGAAAATGGTAAGATGACCTATAAATAACATACCTTAGAACACATCACCAAAAGTCTTCATCCTCCCTTGAAATTCGGCCTTATTTACTTCAAATTTCCTCATAAATTCGACTTATATCTCCTTTTTCATTAATAAACTTGTGTGTGTTGAAAAATGAATGTATAATGAGATGTATCTATACCCTTTATCTCACTTCCTTTTAACATTAGGGATGACATGTAGTTTTTTCTTCAATTCACATTGTCATCTTCAAAACTTCATTTCTCCTCAATCGTTAGGATCCACGTGATGTGCCACATACCACTGGAAGCGGCATGAATTATATTATCCATCCATGGGTTGTGTATCTGCATGTGTAATTTCCTTCATGTCTATATACTTCGATCAACTGTGGGGTCCAAAATCCAATGGCTAGGGTTGACATCAATGACAACAACCAATCTTCCAACAGATCTTGCTTGTCTTTGATATTTTTCCAAAGAATTCTACATGTCTTTGCCACAACAGACATAATGAAGACCAAATCTTTCAAGATGGTTATTCTTACCCTCGTACCTCTGAAATTATTTCTTCCACATCATGTTTCCATGGTGGAAGACAATTTCTGATTTTATGTGGCTACTTGCTCCATTAGGGCTTCCATGGGTTCCCTTTCTTGACTTCCAAATGATGTGGATGATGCATCATTTGTTGACCAGTGTTTCACGTCTTCCTGCACCGATGGGTTGTTGAATCTCCTTCCAATCAATCTCTTTGTGTCAAATTAAAGTTTTTTGTCTGAGCCCTAGCAAGGGATTCAATTATAATATGAATAATGAGTTCATCCTCTTTTTCTTAGCACAAATTCTTAGTTGGCAAAAATTTATTCCATTTTTAATTTATGAGATTCGTTGTTTTGTCATAACATATACAGTGTTTGGAATTTAATTGAGATAACCATTCTATTCTGATTTGTTAAAAAATATGTGCCATGAACTTGAAATACTTTCTTAAAGAAAGGATTTCCAGTGCAGTTAGTCACTATAACAGCAAACATATTTTTTCAACTTCTTTGAATTCCATCTACTTCCATGTTGGTGTTAGATGATACATTTGTTTAACAAGCATTTGAGTGCTTCTAATCTTGGTGATTGTAAACAACATCATGCTATTACTAAGAATATATCTACATTGTGGAAGGGGAATTGTTTGAAGGAAGTGATAAGTTCCACATAGGAGGAAAGTCAGCATGGTATCCTAATGGAATACAATGTGTATGTTTCTCTTTTATAGGAATGCATAAAATAAAAATCCATGTTAAGGGATTCAACATTCATCTAACTCATAGGGAGAAGAGAATCCAGTGAAGGGTTCATCTTCTTTTGAATTTCGATCACGCGACTTGTTTGAAAACGGAAGGGTCTCATCCAAAAATGAAGAAACAGGTAATGCAAGCACAAATTTGTAGCAAAGAATCCATGATTTGTAGTCTTTAAAAATTTGTTCATTATATAATGCCTTCTAGACTGTAAAGAGCCCCCGGAAAAATATTATCATTTTCAGAGAATTAGTAAGAGATAGGAGGGGTGCAAATGACTGTAGAGGAAACCCTAAAAATTGCATAGAAATGAGGGAATGACAGAGTAAAAATAGACCTCAAAGGGAATAAACAGAGAGACAAAATTTTAGAGAGACGTTTCTTCATGCGAGGGAATGAAATTCCTAGGGGAGGAGTGAATCGTGGAGCTAAAACTTGCTCTGATACCACTATCAGGACAGGGATGGGCAAAGGGAATAAGTAACTATGTGGATTATTGATTTGCATTAACATGAGGCATTCATAAACACAATGTGAAGTGACCTTTGGTTTCATCTTCCAAGAGGTCTGACTGACACTTCCTATTCACATATGGCACTTCATATTTCTCCTAAATAATATTTACAATGATATTTACAAAGTACCTAAATCCCTAAGGATAGGTATCTAACAACATATATCTACTCAAAACTCCCACTGCATGGGCAATGTCTATTTTATTTCATACCATAAGATACATCAAACTACCAATAGCATTGTTGTAGGGAACATGGGACATGTATTCTACCTCTTCCTATGTCTTGGGACCCTGTTTTGCAAATAAATTTCTCACTATAAGAATTGGATCCTTGATCAATTTATATTCATGAATATTAAACCTCTGTAAAAGTGTCTCAAAATACTTCCTTTAGTCTAACCAAATTTTCCTATTTGCACAATCTCTTTTAATCCCCATGCCCAAAATAAAGTTTGTAGCACCAATGTCCTTCATGTCTAAGTTAGAGGGTAGATAAAAATTAACATCCTTCATGATATCCTTGTTGTTTCCAATTATCAACATATCATCAACATACAAAACTATATTAATAAATAATATAACACCAACATGCTTGGAATACATTTGGTGATATTCCTTACTTCTCACAAATCCTAGTGCTAGTATGTAAGTATCAAAATTTTCATACCATGTCCTTGGGGATTGATTTAAGTCATATAGGGACTTTTTTAGCTTGCAAACCAACTCCTTCATGGTTTTTCATGTATATTTCTTCTTCTAGGTCCCCATGTACAAGCATTGTCTTTACATCCATTTGTTTACTTATATATCAAATATTGTAGCAAGAGATAATATAAATCTAATGGAAGTCAATTTTTCAATAGGGGAGAAAATCTCACCAAAGTCAATTCCCTTCAACTAGGAATATCATTTTGCTACCAAATGAGCCTTGTACTTATCCATTATGCCTTATGCATTGATTTTTTTATTGAACGCCCATTTTCGATCCATGGGTTTTCTTCCATCAGGAAACTTGACCAAGTCCCATGCCTTATTGTTGTCTAAGGCTTCCATATTTGAACCATGGACTTCTTCCAAAGTTTACCTACCTCAAAAATCAAGTCCCTCTTTAACGGTTCTAGGATCATCATCAATAGTGGATAAAACAAAGGCAGAATGAAAGTTAGGTGGACTACACCTTTCTATTTTCCTTCTTACTCAAATAGATCTCCTCAAGATCGGAGTCTATAATTCCTCTTGTTCATCTTACTCTTCTTCATTTGTTGAGTCACATTATCCATTCTTCATCTCAAACATTATTTTCTTTGGTTGTCCTTCTCTTGGTTTATCTTTGTTCTTGGGAGTACTTTTAACTTCTTTGAAGATCACATCACGACTATCAATAGTCTTCCTTATTAATGGATTCCAAAGTTTGTATCCTTTTATTCCAAATTTATCACCAATGAAGATACATTTTTCTACTTTATTGTCTAGCTTACTCAGTTTTCTCCATTGAAACATGCACATAAGCATCACATCCAAAAACTTTGAGATGCACAAGGGAGGGTCTCTTCGCAATCCATGCCTCTACCTAGAATTTGTGTTCTATGATTGCGTCGTTGAGCATACTTCTTTCCTTTTCCATTAGAATCGTGTTCATCCTTTATGCAATTCCATTTTATTGAGTTGTGTATACAGTTGTGTTATTTTTTGCTCCTTTGTATTGTTTATAGAGTTGCTCAAAATGTTTTTCACAAAACTCTCCTTCATTGTCAATCCTTAGCACTTTGATTTTATTCTCTCTTTGGTTTTCTACAATATCCTTAAGCTCTTTGAATTTTTTGAAAACCTTGGATTTTTTTTTCAATAAATACAACCATGTTTTCTTAGAGAAATTGTTTATAAATAAGACATAGTATAGAGATCCTCCTAAAGACAGAATGGATATAGGTCCAAACACATCACTATGTATCAATTCCAAGATCGCCCTTGTATCATCAGATGGGAATCTCAATCGATTCTATTTTCCATATACACAATGTTCACATAAATCAAAATCTAAAGAACAATTAGGGATAGGCTTCAACCATACCTTTACTATGTATAAATTTCAATACAAATTAAGTATTTCCTGTGATTCTCCTGATCTAACAATTATACACCACTGTTAAATACAGAATCGCTTCTACTATTATTCTTGCGGAAAATTAAACCACGATCACAACCACAATCACAAAGTGAAATATCAAGAACACATAACAGAGAAGTTTTACCGGGAAAGCGTAAAGCTAAAAAACCCCACTATCATATATTATGTATATCATGAATCATGAAACAATCTCATACAAAACTCTAATCCAAGAGCTCTCAGTACAATACAATCATTTCACACTGTCATACACAAATCAGCAAATACATGTGCCAATTCATGTGTCCAGACAGCTTGCCTCCTCTGCACAAACTCTGCAATTCAAATTATCACAATTATACGAATTGCTTAGTTTGCACATGCTCATAAGCATATTCACTGCATGTGTGATCAAATCACAACTGATAGCCAAATTGTCCCTTTCACCTGTTATCTCAATTGGGTCTCCATTGGATCTGACATGCATGTAGTTAACCGTGGTGAATCTTCAGTTGCATGTGAGTTCACTGATTGACTGAACTCTCACTAGTGCAAGTTTAGTTACAACTAGTACAAATGATCTTAACTCACTTAACTACACTTATAGTTCTGTTACAAATCCAACTCACTCAGTTATGAATGAAATAATAGATTAATATTTATTGTCCAATTTATTTAAGGGAAAAGTAAATTAGTCACATGTTTCTTGTTGACTTTTCAACACTCCCTCTCAACAAGAAAGGGATTATCCTTCACCCTAATCCTGTCTCTATGATATTTGAATTTTCTCCTGGTGAGCACCTTCGTCAGAATGTATGCATCTTGATCTTCCATAGGAATGTATTGAAGCAACATGATCTTCCGCTACACGCAATCTCTAAGATGATTATACCGGATATCTATATGCTTAGATCTGTCATGAAACACAAGATTAATCGAGAGTTTAATGCAAATCTGATTATCACAATAAATCACTGTCGGATCTAAATGAGAACCAAACAAACCAACCAAGATCTTTCTCATCCAGATAGCCTCACATGCAGCTTGACTCACTGCCATGTATTCCGCTTCCGCTGAACTAAGTGACACGAATCTCTGTTTCCTGCTGTACCAAGAAATAGTTGTAGATTCAATACTAAAGATCCCCCCTGATGTGCTCTTTATTTCCGTTGGGCTACCTACCCAATATACATCTGTGAAGCCATGCAACTTCACCTCATCCGTCTGTCTGTACCATAATCCACACTCAGATGTGCCCTTCAGATATCTCAGGACATGCTTACCCGCCTTCCAAAAGAGTTTGGTAGGCTTAACCATCGCTTGACTTAGCTAGTTAACCGCATAGCAAATATCTGGTCTCGTGTTCACTAAATACATTAGCAAACCCACTAACTGTCGATAGACAGTAGCATCCACTACTTCTCCAGAAGTAGCATCATGTTTCCTCTAGTTTCCTGGAAGAGGAGTATCCATGGGTTTGTAGCCCTCCATGTGAAACTTACCCAGTATCTCTCTTGCATACTTTCCTTGAGACACAAAAAGTTCACCATCTCACTGCCATATTTCCAATCCAAGGAAATAATGAAGAAGACCCAAATCCTTCATCTCAAACTCCTTTGCAAGGTCCTCCTTGCATGAGTGTATCATCTACTCATCACCAATCAGTATTAAATCATCAACATAAAGCACAATGATTAAAATCTTACCCTCCACCACAATTTGGTATAGGTTTGCATCTACTTCACTTTTGGTGAAGCCCAATCCGGTGAAATAGCTGTCTATCCGAGTGTACCAAGCACGGGGTGCTTGCTTCAACCCAGACAATGCTCTCTTGAGTCTGCACACATGTGACTCCCTATCAAAGGTCTCAAAACCTTCTAGTTGTTCAATGTACACTTCTTCCTCAATGATCACGTTGAGGAACGCAGTTTTTACATCCATATGATGAATGCGCCAGCCCGTCTGCGCTGAGAGTGAAAGGATGGATCTTATGGAAGAGTACCTTGCGACGGGTGCAAAGGTCTCATCATAATCTATCCCCTTGATCTGTGAGAAGCCTCGAGCCACAAACCTGGCCTTGTATTTCTCCACACTCCCATCAGCAGCTTGCTTTACCTTGTAGATCCATATCGAACCTACCACTGATTTGTCGACTGGTCTTGGGACAATTTCCCATGCACTGTTTTTGACAATGGAGTCATACTCCTCTACCATAGCATCAACCCAAGTGGGGTCCTGCACTGCTTCCTGAAAGGAAGATGGTTCAGTCACAATACATTTTCTCATGAGATCCATGTATCCAGCAAATCAATCAGGAGGTTGTCTCTGTCGATGTTGTGAAGTAGGGGCTCCTACATTCTGTGCAGCATCTAGTCTCAATCTGTCAGCTTCCATGGTGTGCTTTCTGCCATTTCTGATGAAAGGCTCTGCTTGAGTGGTTTTCTCCACTCCATGAACCTCTTCATGTGGTTGATCCACATCTTGAGACTCATCTTTGGGAACCAGCAGTTCCTCTTCTGCATGCAAGTCTAACTCCCTCTCAAGCGACAACCGCATGGCTTTCCTCTCATCGAATTTTATATCCCGTCGCATAACAGTCATCTTATTGTTCGGAAAATACACACAATAATTATGGGGTGTTTCTGTGTACCCCACAAATATCCCAACTTCAGCAGTGGATTCCAGCTTCTTCCTGGAATCCTTGGTCACATGCACATAAACAGATGAGCCAAAAAATTTAAAATGAGAAACATCAGGTTTCTTACCAGTAAAAGCTTCTTTATGTGTACTCATGCCAAGTACTCTATGAGGACAATGGTTCTGCACATAAACCATAGTATTGCATGCTTCTGCCCACAAATGCATTGGTAGGCCCTGATCATGCAACATCACTCATGTTTCACCCACGATCGTTCTATTCTTTCTCTCCATGACCCCATTTTGTTGTGGGTTGTGAGGCACTATGAGTTCTCTTCGAATTACTTCTCTGTTGTAGAAGTATTTGAAATCATTAGAGATGTATTCTCCACCATTATCGCTCCTTAAAGCCTTCACTTGCTTCCCCGACTCTTTCTCCACCAATGCTTTAAACTCACAGAACTTTGAGAATGTTTGATCCTTCTTCTGCATGAAGAATATCCAGCATTTATGAGAAAAGTCATCAACAAAAATAACATAATACCTATGTTTTGTTGTTGAAGCAACTGAGAATGGTCCACACACGTTCGTGTGAATTCTCTCCAGGATCACCGAAGCACGATTCTCCTTTTCATGAAAGGTGGACTTTACATACTTCCCCAGGGTGCACCCCTTGAACTGATCTAACTGAGCAAGTGTTCCCCTTGGAAGTCCAGTAGATATCTGTTGCATGATCTTCAAGGCTCCATGATGAATATGGCCCAATCGCCTGTGCCATAATTTGCCCTCATCTCGGCTCACCACTTTTTCTACCTTGCCTATCATGGCACTGCAGCCATCTACCTCCAGCATGTAGAGATTCTTAACTTGAATCCCTATCTTCTTGAATTGACTCGTTGCTTTATGTCACAGGTAGGATTTTCCACTGCTAAAAACAACATCATAGCCTCTGTCCTCCAACATTATGACTGAGACCAAGTTTTTCTTCAGACCTGGAACATGCATAACATTTTTCAATTGAAATGGTTTACTTGACTCCCTCTGAAAGGTAATGGTACCAATACCAATTGCACTATATCATCCATCGTTGCCCATCTCTATATGCATTCTGAGATCTTTCTCCTCCAAGTCAATGAAAGACTCTTTATCTCCCATCATGTGGAAGGAAGCACCACTATCCAAATACCACACCGATCCCGATGCACTTGAAGCCATGCATGTGATCAAAGTGAAGTCAAGTTCAAATTGCGAGACAAGAGCCTCACCAGTTGCAGCTCCATCAACCGTCTTTTTCTTCCTCTTCTGTGGATAGTTAGTAGCGAGATGCCCATGTTCGTGACAGTGAAAACACTTCACTTTGGACAAATCTAGCTTCTTGACTTTAGACTTAGATTTTGGATGGAATTTCTTCCATTTTCCTTTCCTTGCCTTGGCAGTCAAAGCACAATCCTCTTCATCATCATGCTTTGATGAAGATCCATCTCTGGTGTTCCGCCTGAACTCCTCTTGCACTAGATCCGACCATAGTCATTCCCAATCCAGAAATTTTCCCCTTCCATTGACAGAGTCTTGATAACTGTGCCAACTCTTAGGAAGCCCTAGGAGTGCCAAGCTCACCAAATCATCAGCAGCGACTGTTATTCCCACACTTCCAAGCTCATCCCGACATTGGACAAACTTCGTGAGATATTTTGGAATGGTGTCGCCCTTCTCCATCTTGATCTTCTTGAGTTTATCTTTGAGCGCCAATTTCCTATGGTCGCTGTTGTTTTGGAATAGATCCGTCAAAACCTTCCACATTGCATGTGGTGTGGTTTTTACATGGAGACTTGAGACAATGTGGTCTCGTACTCCCTCCAACAGAATCCTCCTCGCCTTTGCCACTTTCTTTTTCCATGCATCAAGATTTGCAGTGTCTTTCACATCCATCTTAGGAACATCTCTGTCAATGTAATCATTCAAGCCATTGTCTTCAAGTATTGCTTCCATCCTGTCCTTCCAAGCAATGTAGTTAGAGTTGCCCTCGAGTGCATACTCCAACCTCAAGCCATTGAAAGACATTTCAATCTTGAATCAACTGTCGCACCAAGAAAATCTTGCAAATTTGAATGTTATACAAACACCAAAACTCAACTGCTACAATCCCTCTTTCCCTGGGAAGTTTGCACCCCACTTGAGAGTAGTCTGAGGGAAGTTCACACCCTACCAGTGCCTAACCTGCGAACTCTCTGACCAAGTTCGCACCCTGCTAGTGTATAGCCTGCAAACCTTCTAGGGAAGTTTGCACTATACTTCACTGTGGGGTGAGGGAAGTTTGCACTTCTCCCTTAAGCAGCCTACGAGAATGTCAATGAAGTTCGCACCCTGCCTTTGAGTAGGGTGCGAGAATTTCTTCTTTGAGAACTGAGCGTAGTCTACAGTACTAAAGTTCGCACCCTGCTAGAGATGGGACCTGCGAGAATGAAATTATGTTCGCACCTCACTTTTGTGGCTCCGTGGCCTCCGTGGCTCTGATACCATGTAGAAATTTCAATACAAATTAAGTATTTCCTGCGATTCTCCTGATCTAACAATTATACACCACTGTTAAATACAGAATCGCTTCTACTATTATTCTTGCGGAAATTAAACCACGATCACAACCACGATCACAAAGTGAAATATCAAGAACACATAACACAGAAGTTTTATCAGGAAAGCGTAAAGCTAAAAAAACCCACTATCATATATTATGTATATCATGAATCATGAAACAATCTCATACAAAACTCTAATCCAAGAGCTCTCAGTACAATACAATCGTTTCACACTGTCATACACAAATCAGCAAATACATGTGCCAATTCCTGTGTCCAGATAGCTTACCTCCTCTGCACAAACTCTGCAATTCGAATTCTCACACTTATACGAATTGCCTAGTTTGCACATGCTCATAAGCATATTCACTGCATGTGTGATCAAATCACAACTGATAGCCAAACTGTCCCTTTCACCTGTTATCTCAACTGGGTCTCCACTGGATCTGACATGCATGTAGTTAACCGTGGCGAATCTTCAATTGCATGTGAGTTCACTGATTGACTGAACTCTCACTAGTGCAAGTTTAGTTACAACTAGTACAACTGATATTAACTCACTTAACTACACTTATAGTTCTGTTACAAATCCAACTCACTCAGTTATGAATGAAATAATAGATTAATATTTATTGTCCAATTTATTTAAGGGAAAAGTAAATTAGACACATGTTTCTTGTTGACTTTTCAACATACTGTGCAAAGAACAAAGGCTCTTCTCTCCATATATCCCATTCTCTAATGCTAGAGCATTGTCTTCTCTATAGTAATAGTATGAGTTATGTCGATTTCATTCTCAATAACAATGGTACTGTTACACTCATCGACAATAGTGATTCGTAATAAATTGTATAGAGTTCCAATATGAACTCCCCTCAATAACACCATTTCTCCTTGAACCATCTTGCATGTGTCCTTTTCAAATATAGTATACACACCCATATAATTGATATCACTAACAAATATTAGTTTTCTTACCAATTATGGAACATGCATAACATTGAGAGGAGTTTTAAACCTTCCATCTATATTCAACAATAAAACCCTTCCACGTCTTGTGATTTTGGTCATCTCCAAGGAAGATATCACCTTCACTATATTTTTCATTCATAAAACGACACTTTGCGAGGAGCCGTGTAAAAAGAAGCATTTGAGTTGACAACCGTGCATCATGTTATAAATGTGCACTTGTATATTCCAAGTACATATCCCCTCCTTCTTTTAAGGAGGCCTTTCCCTTTCGTGAAAGGAGAAACATTAGATCCCTTGTTTTTATCAACATATTTTGATCTACAAGTTTTCTTATAATTCCTCGCTTTACCACATTTCCATCATTTCCTTATAGAATGTCCTAGAGATTTATATCTACCTCTAGATTTAGAACTACCCCCTAAAGACTTACTTTCATTTCTATATACAGGGTGACCTCTCACAAATAAGGCATCATTGGTTTTACTATCCATGGTTTTTTAACTTTTCTCTTATGTTAAGGATGCAACCACATCGTCAAGCTTTAATGTGGTTGTATTACTCCCAATAGCTGCAGTTAGGCTATGTCATGAATCTAGAAAACAACATAGTATACTAATGCACTTATCTTCTTTGGAATTTTTTCCAAGGAAAAGTTTGTTTATTAGGGACTTATACTGATACAGTGCTCCTAACTTAACCCATAATACCTTCATTGTGGGTTCTCCCAATAGACATTTAGTAACACTAAATCTAAAATTCATAGGTGTATTGTACATTTTCCTTCCTATCAAAATTTGTCCAATCTGTCATTTCCATACATGTAGGTATAGTACTAGGGTCCACAATGACCCACTATTATTTTTCTACAAGAAGGTGTACCATCTTCAATTTCCAAAGCTCAAATCTATGACCATTAAATTTCTCAACATATATTACGAAAATGCTCACCGTTCTCTTTCAAATAGGAAGCATTGGTGCAAAGCTCCCACTGAAACTGGGTTTATCACAAACTCAAAATAAACTTGCTCTATCAACAATGAGATAAACCCTAGCAACAAATGCATCCCCCTAAATTCAATAACCACACTAATACCAAATGTAAGTTTTAATCTCTTTGAAGTGAAGCAATGCATATAGATTCTTAAGCAAACAAAAAGTAAAATAATGGCACACACATACACAATATAGGAGATTTACCCTGTAAACCCTTAACTGAGAAAGAAAAAACTTAGAGTTGCACCTCTATCTTATTCGTTGTATTTACTTGACCATTCAATACAATATTTTAAGTATTATGTATTGGGTTGCACTAAAAAAACATGAATGTTACACTCATATTGTATGAAAAACAAGGAGCATTATGATTTTATTGCAATGGTAAAGTATGAACATTGTGTTGATATTGAATTGGTAAAATTAAGTTTATTGGTTGAAGTATGAAGGTATTTGTAAGTGCCTTCACTTCATACATGTGAATCATTATATGGAATGATGTATTTGCACATTATAAAGTCATATATAATTATGGTTATAATATTAGGTATGAGTACCTAGTACCTAGTGACATGTTGACCTCATAATAAGTATATTGTTGTAAATCAATAGGATTTATCTTGGGTGGTTAGGAGGAATAATTCTTATCCTCCCCACCCAAGTTCAATTCTCACAAGTAACATGTTAAGCTCATAACAAATATATTATTATAAATTATTATATTATAATTTACATAATTTAAAATGGTAGCATGGTATATACCTCCTCTCCTCTCGATAAGATAAAGAAAATAAGATGCACTCAGTATCTCAAGAAGGAAGAGTATATAAGGTATGCCAAAGGAATTTTTCAAACTAAATTATTAATAATCTATATGCTTCTTTTTAATAGGAAAAGAAGGTAAGGTATAATTTTAAAAATATAAAAAATTAAAAGTATCACATAAGGAAGAGTATATAAGGTATGACAAAGAAATTTTTCAAACTAAATTATTAATAATCTATATGCTTATTTTTAATAGGGAAAGAAGGTAAGGTATAATTTATTATCTAAGTATCGAGTATAGGAAGAATATATAAGGAATGAAAAAAAACTCTTCAAACTAAATGATTAATAATCTATATGCTTATTTTTAATAGGGGAAGAAGGTAAGGTATAATATATTATCTAAGTATCAAGTATAGGAAGAATAAATAAGGAATGCAAAAGAAACTCAATTATTAATAAACTATATGCTTCTTTTTAATAGGGGAAGAAGGTAAGGTATAATATATTATCTAAGTATCAAGTATAGGAAGAATAAATAAGGAATGCAAAAGAAATTCAATTATTAATAATCTATATGCTTCTTTTTAATAGGGGAAGAAGGTAAGGTATAATATATTATCTAAGTATCAAGTATAAGAAGAATAAATAAGGAATGCAAAAGACACTCTCCATAGTAAATAGTATATTGTATATGCTTTTTTTTAATATGGTGAGAAGTCAAGTATAAGAAGAATAAATAAGGAATGCAAAAGACACTCTTCATAGTAAATATTATAATGTATATGCTTCTTTTTAATATGGTGAGAAGTCAACGAAGCAAGAATAGTATAACAGTCCAAATATATTTGAATGTGGGTTATGCTTATATTTATATTGTTTAAATATTATTTTTGAAGTTATAGTTATTTTAATGAATAATTATGTAAATTAAAAATAAAAAATAACTATAATATGTATAATAAGTATATTTATAATGGGTTTATTGGGTATATTTTGGGTAGTTGGGAGGAATAGTTGTTATCTTCTTTATACAGGTTTAATTTCTTATAAGTGACATGTGATGTTTTTAATGGGTATATAAGATATTCTTGTTGCTTTTGTTATTGAACAATCAATATCTCATTAATCATGATCTCTATGTATTCTCTCACATATTTTAGAAAACTTTTCCATAAATATAACAAGCTACCAATCTTCAGTGTCGTGAACCATACATATATATATATAATGGTAAAATGGTAAACATATATAGAGAGAGAGAGAGATTTCATATTTTTAATTCGAGAGTGTATTGATATATTTTGAAGTGGGATAATAAGTTTAAATATTACTTGTAGGTATAACTATTTTAATGAATGAGTGGTTATGTAAATTAAAACGAAAAATAAGAGGTATAACATTATATATATTTTTAATGGTAAAGTGTATAGATATTTATAAATGGGAAAATGGTGTAGTGGAAGTGTGTTTCGAACATTTGTGTATAAAGACAAGCTTAAGGGAGAAAAATCATATGCTTGCAACCTCTTATGTGATAAAATAATATATTTGATAACAAGTATTTATTTTTGGAATTTGTTTGCTTCATATAAATAAAAATAAAGTTTTAAATATTAAAAAAAAAATGAATTAAGGTTATAATGGTTAATTAAATGTTTAATATTAATTATTTTTATATTACAAATTGATTTTTGTGGTTTTAAAATTGATCTTGTAATTTTTGTGTTTATAGTACAATCCCTAGTCCTTGCATGGTGGTGGATCATATAGGAGGGGATCCCCCATCATCTACTAGAAATAGACGCATTTCATGCTTTTCATTTTTATTTTTTTTTGTTACTTTGGTAGCCTCGGTGCATAAATCTACCAGGGCACCTCCTTCAAAGTTCGTCAAGAAACTAGACGAGATTCCACAAGTCTCAATCCATGTCGCCTCCTCTAGAAATCTTGCCCTCGGATTTGCAGAGAACAAACACATCGACCAATTCATAGGCATCTGGCCATCTCCTTGTGCCATGACCATTTGGGTTGAGAAAAAATGGAAACCCCTTATCGAAGGGCATGTTTCGTCTTATTTTTGTGGTAAGGGTTTTTTTGTCTTTCTGTTTGAACTCAAAGCTTATAGGAATTTAATTTTCAAAATTCGGCCATATTTCATGGGATCCAGAGGAATGTACTCAACCACTAGACCCCATATTTCAGTCCTGAGAATGAAATCCCCTATGTTGTCCTGGTCTAGGTTCGCCTCCCCTTTCACTGTTGGAATGACAAGACTATCAGAAGTATAGGCAACACCCTGGGAAGATATATCAATCAAGTCAAACCACAAGATGGCCTCCAAGATTGTGTGTGCATCTGCATGGAGGTGGATCTAGAAAAAGTGTTTCATGAATCCATTCAATTAACCCTGGATGATTGGTCATATATCCAGTAGGTTGATTACAACGATCTCCCTTTCAAATGTAAGGCATGTCATGAATACAAACATTTTTTGAAGAGTTTCCCCAAAATTCAATTAATTCAGTCTCAACCGGGAGAGAAAGAACAATGGTAGACACAAAAGAAAAACGAGGATTGGGAAATAAAGGAATCCAAAAGTCGTTGAAATCCCCCCCTACTCAGCGAAATCCAATCCCCTCCTCGCCCCTCCTCCAAAGTCAAGAGGGGGAGGAGGAGATCCTACAACAAGAAATAATAGATACACAACTCTTTTAGATCCAAAGAAAACTTCTGAGGAAACCCAGAAAATCTAGGCAGTGGAGGCAGAAAATTTGAGGCAAGAGATTGAAATCCCTCAAAATCCTAAGAAATCATAGACCATGGTATCTCTAGGGAAAGAAATCCTCACAATCCTCAGTATGGGACCTCGTCCCAAATCAAGAATTTTGGTTATATTGGAAGAAGACTCATGGGGGAGTCCAAAAATGAGTCTCGAAAAGACTTAGGGACAACCATCTCGGTTAAAAAGGTGGGAAGTAAATATAATAGCCGCAAGAAAGAGGAAACAACGGGCAAGGAGAAGGAATGGGACTGCAGACAAATCTGGACAACACCCTCAAGAAGGATGCAAAAAGGAATAGAGGAATAATCAGATTTGCACCCCCTAAAGGTGGGGTACCATAAAGCTCTAGTAAATAATGAAAATAGTCTACTAGAACTGTATAGGATTTGGAAATAAAGATAAAATAGAATCGATGTGATAGTTGATAAAAGAAAAAAAACCTCAAATCCTTATGCTCTAGGAAACAAAAATGAAGGACTCAGGTGTCCTTCAAGAAAGCAGTTTCTTTTGGAAAAATAGTACAAGCCTTGCAGTTAGTTAAAGAGGGGCTTCAAGTAGTCTATGTACCCTATGGAATCCACATCAATATAATCTTGAGAATAGCGAGGCTACACAGCATTGGCTTCTGGTCAAATTGGGTCAAATCTCAACAAGTAAGAAATATATAATGATTAACATTTATCTCTGTAATCAGTATTATGAAAAACAAGATTGTTGGATATCTTTGCTAGATTTCTCCAAGGAAAATGCCTTGGACAACTTTATTTTTGTAGGGGATTTTAACACCACCATTCATCATTAGGGAAAAGTTGGGGGAGGGGGGGGGGGTGGTTGGGTTCTTTGTCCGTGACTCATGACACGGATTCCTTGAAGATATTATCTCCTCCCTAGATCTTGCTACCAGGATCGATCATTTCCTTGTGAGTAGTTCCTTCCTTGTTGAACCCCCTCTCACTTATTCCCATATTTTATCATGGGTCAATTATGATCATAGGCCCATCTCCCTTACCTTCTCTGGCATCAAAAACTTGGATCCAATCCCATTTTGTTTTAATCCCCTATGTCTTGATAACCCCTCTTTCTTTCCTGTCGTATCCTCTATTTAGAGTTATTGGGTGGTCATTTCCACTATTCACATATGGGAACAAAAGCTAATAAATTTGAAAAAGGAAATCAAAGAATGGTTCAAAACAAGCTTTAAAGCTCCGCAAGCAAAAATTCTTCAAATTCGGGAACAATTAGGCAAGGTGGTGCCCCTGCTGGAGGAAGGGCTTGTCACCCCCACATTGTTAAAATAAGGGGAACAAACTTACAAAAAAATCCAAGCCGCCCTTAAAAAGGAGGTAACTCGGAGATTTCAATCTCAATGTCTTTGGCTTCAAGCGGGTGATCAAAACACAACTTTTTTCCATGGGCAGTGCAAGGTCCAGAGGGGAAAAACAATGTGTAGGAGATAAATCTAGATGATGAAACCACCCTCACCTCATTCGAGGATATCAAGAATGCAACTTTCTCCCATTATGAGTCTTTTAATATTGAGTCGAAATTGATAGAAAATAGGCTA
>ML817524.1:23784-37879 GCA_009831015.1 Picea engelmannii
GCCACATTGAACCCAAAATGGGATATTATGATCAATGGGAGATTATCCCACCACCCAACTCCATAATCAATTAATGTTGTATCAAATTCAATGCATGTCATATGGGTGTCACACCAGGTAGGAAGCAAGATGTCAATTCACCAGTGAACTGTTGAATTCCTTACTCTAACACCTAGGTATCTTTCTATCTAGTGATTTCCTTAGTGGAAATCGCGTTAGAAGCTCACAAAACAAAAATACACTACTAGAATATTCAACTCAAATAAAGATAGCAGAAGCAATATTGGAAACCAAATCATGCACATATTGACACCAATATTTTTGGGTAGATACCCATGGAAAAACCTCAAAGGGAAAACTAGTATTGAGATGATTTTATTATGATAAAAGCAGGGATCCCATAACATGGATAATGGCCTAGTGAGATAAATAAAACTATAGAAAAACCTGTCAAATTCTTCTCTTTTGTACGACCCATATCTGGCATGATTTTTGAGGTGTACACACCTTTCCTTGAGTAAATTTGTGTATATGTGCTTGTCTCCACTGAAACTCGCATACACAACCTCAAGGACTGTATGAAAAAATTTGTACGAATTGACCCTTTCATGTGGCTTCTCTCTACTAAAACCCGCTTGTAGCTACCTTTGTTCACTCTTTTCCTTGACCTAATCTCTAGATGGAAGTCCTTCTCCACCTATTGGCCCTCGACCAAGTTTTGAAGAAACCTTGTTCAGGTTTGGACCACTTTTGAACTTCGACAGACTGTTCGAATATGGAGCACCCAGGCAGAGCTGAGATTGTGGATCTCACTTATTTTGTGGGATATGTGGACCTAGCAAGGGGTTCCCTAGGGTTTTTGTAATGGGTTATGGGATTTTGGCCCATGGGTTTACCCATGATTAGGCCTTATTGTAAAATTATAAATAAGTAATAATGTAATGTAGAAGAGAGTCGATAGCTTGTGAGGCTAAGTGTAAGTAGTTATGAGTTGCTTTGTGCAACAAAATGTGATGTAAGGCTTTGTGCTTAATAGAGAAGTTGGCTTTGTGCCTTGACATAGTTTTGGGAAGGAGGATCCGGTGCACAGTGCATGGATCTCCTGTCTGGTGTGAAGCTTGGCTCTATGGATTAGTGCACAGGAGCGGATGAATGTAAGAGAGTGAAGAATAAAAAATAAGACAAAGCAGTTGGTGGATGTAGCCCCACTTTGGGGTGAACCACATATATCTTGTGTCTTTGTTCTTCTTTGTGCTTTGTTGGTTATGTTATGAATCTGCTCAATGCTTTTCTTATTATGTATGTTAGATAGATCTGTTAATTCTTAGTACTTTATTTGTGTTAAGAATGAATGAATGTTATATCTAACTCAGTGCTATGTGCTAAGCAATTGAAGTACTTAATCTTTATTGTTACTGCGTTAATATATCGTAGGGTTTGTTATGCAATGTTAATGAAGCTAATGAATTAATGCATATCTCCTTCTAAATGTTGCTAGAATACTCTACGAAGTGTTATTATCACATATCTGTGTCCCAGCTTGTTTACAGACACCTCAGTCATGTAACCCCCCATGCTTCTACCTCAGGTGAGACTTCACCTGCTTTGCAGGTGTTGCTGAAAGGGCCAATAGTTAGGGTTTTTTCGGTGCGTTGTTGAAACATTGAACCCTGGGTCTGCCCCTATGCCAACAAATGGTTTCGTTGTCAGGACTTGAAACTGTGATTGTTGGAAACTGAAGTAAAGAAAAGAGAATCTTTGTGCGTAGATCTATTGTTGTAGTGCACAGTACTCTACTTAATTTATGAAGCTATGTGCTAAGAAAGAAACCTGATTTGAAGAAAAGAGGTAAGATCTTAAAAGTAAGAAACCTGATCTGAAGAAAAGAGATAAAGCTCTGTGCTTCGATAAGAGTAAGAAAAGTGAAAAATTTTGTTTTGAAAGCATGAATTAGATTATGTCCTAGTTTGAAATCTAGGGTGAAGTTGGAAGAAAGATTTGATCTAAGTAAAGCTAATAGAAATGAAGAAAGATATGTTATTCCTATGCATAGAAATAATTTTTGGACTAATAAGTGGATGCAAGAACCTAGAAAGATTTTTTGCAGATTGCAGGTCCAGCACTGTGATCCTAGTGCGCGGTACATAAGAGGTTGGGGAACATATAAAAGAAAAATGGATTGAAACTATGCTATAACTGCAGAAGACCGGGACATCTTACTAAGGAATGCCCTGGTACATGTCCTATTTGTCTTTGTTGTAAAATTGGTGGTCGTGAGGTTGGGGATTGTCCAAAGATGATTGCTAAAGTTGAAAGGATGAATATGAGACAAGAAAAAGAAAGTCAAGAGACTAAGAGCATGTTAGAGAATCATAAAGAGAAATAATCAGAGAAATCTCAGACTATGTTATCACGGTTGAAAGAAACAATGAATGATCACAAAGATATCAGCTTACAAGAGGTCCTGAAACTAAAATAGTGCATAAGTACAAGAATAGAAGACTTCGACATAGACTATGTCCTGGATGAGGAAACACTAGTGAATATTATAACAGAAGACACTAGAGAAATTTTTGGAAAGCCTATTGTGGTACCTTCATTGGGAAGGATAGGCTTGTTTAAGGGAAAGATGATAAACCTATGTGGAAGAGTTACTAATGTACCTATTATTATCCATGGAACATCAACTGAAGAGGAATTTGAAGTCATTAAGTTTGTTGAGAACAATGCCCCCTTTTCCACTTTTGTTAGGAAATACTTGGATTGAGAAGGATCAAATCAGAAGGAAAGTAGAGGAAGAAGCTATAGAAAAGGAAAAGCAAGAACTAAGGGATTTCATAGCTAGAAAAATAGACCGACTAATAGAAGAACGAGAAGACAAGTCGAAGCAACAGAAGGCAAGAGAATTAGTTGTCAAGGTTGAAAGAATGCAAGAAGGTTTGAAGGAGCTATCCATGGAAGAAAGAAGAATACCCACCCTGTAATTAATAAGAGAAGGGATATTAACTTCAAACCCTTTGAGAGCACATCAGCAATGCGAAGTCACCACGCTAGGAGAAGATAAGAATAATAATGGAAAGAGGATTCTAGAAACTATTAGAGAGACTCAGATTATAGGGAAGAAGGAAAGAAAGATCAATAAAAATAAAGACAAGTTAGAAAAGTTGCAGGAAGCTACAGAGAACAGATGGAAGACTTCACAGACTGGAACCTCGCAGGAGGCAGGTTCGCAGGATTTGAACCTTGTCAGAACAGCAGAACCACGCAGAATGGGACTTCACCCTGGCAAAGCTATATGATCGTTGGAGGTATCTCGACCATTAGAATGATGCTCTGGAACGGATAGGAAATGCATTTATGGGCAGATGGACCGCTTTTGGTATGTTGAGACCACGCCATAACGAACAACTTCGCATTGATGGAAGCATTCTTTCCCGTTGGAAGAATCTGTTACGAGGCCCTGCTTATTTAACCCATCAGACGTTGCGTCGGGACCAATTTTTTCCACCCATGATTAATTGATCCAAGAAGAGAAGTGATTGTGTGTCGAGTTGTGTTATCAAACCTCGCCATCCATTTTTCTACCATGACTATCCGTTCACCTACCCTGACCTATCTATTTAAAAATGAGAATGTCGGGCGAACCGAGTGAATTAGAGAAATATGTTGAAGAGGTCCTCAAGAAGTTGATGGTTGATAAATCGTTATCTGAAGGAGTACACGCATCATCGACTAGGGGACTGCAGGCTTCCCCTTCGACTGGATGACATTCTGGTCGTGTTACCCCCGTGACTGAGCAGCAAAGTAATCATCGCAGCGATATGGATAATGCGAAGCATATCCTATCGATCTTACCAGACTATATCCCACTTTTGGCTGGCGCGGTTAACCGCAATAGCATCCCACACGACTATGAGTACACTCTGATCACTGCGTACATCTCGAAAGGAATACATGTAGTTGGGAGTCAGCTAGGACGGATCCCACTACTAAAGAATAGCGACTTTAATCTCGGCGACAGAAAGAACTACGCCATGCTCGCACCCCACCGATACCTAACAAACACAACTGGGAAGAAGCCTTGCTTGGTATCCCAGCCATGGATTAAGCAGCTCACGCAGTCGATGAAGATTCCCCATTTTCATTGTCACCAGGAGGTTAACACTTGCGTTAAACTCCTCTTATCGTGCTACCATGGTGGATACTCATGGCTCGATCGGCGGATTACTCTGGATCTAACGTTGATCCACTTGATTTCAGGATTAAGCATGAAGGGACCAGACCCTCAGCAATTGTATCCATGGAAGGCCTCGGACCGCTCCCTAGCACAGCACATCAAGGAGGCTTATGGCGAAGTTGAAAAGGGAAATTGAGGCTACAAATTAGCCTCTATCTAGGATGGCATAGTGCACCTCGCTTTCCAACTCATAGCTAGTAAGCTCGTAAGAAAGAATTGTCCCACACAGGTTATTGGGTTCATGGTGGACCTCACAGGAAAATGTGTGGAGGGCATGCAAATGAATTGGGCGAGTTACCTTGTCAATGAACTCGAGAAAGACTGTTGTGAAGCTCAGAATCAGGGATATGAATTCCACTTTAGCTGGTTGATCGTGTTGATTGCATTTGTCGCTTGGCAAATGCCTGAAGGAGCCACCTTTCCAGAGATTGAACCATCGGAGCCATTGGCCACTAGGTTTTCTACCTTGTGGTACACCAACGACATGACAAAGCAATGGCAGTAAAATGATGTGTTCCATGTGTATTATCAGCAATTGAAGGTTTCCATTGAATCATTTCCACGCATGACACCACGCACCTTGCACCAGTATAGACCAATAGCCAAGTTTCGTGCAGATTGGCATTTTATCTATATCATTACGCATAGAGACGAAAGCAAGGAAGAGTTACAGGCATATTACAAGTTGGAAGACGAAGACATGGAGTAGATCACGAAGGAGTGGCCAGAGAAGTTCCTTGTACATGTTGTTGATGAAGAACTCTCTGACACTGACATCATAGGAAGCCCCCTAGTCACCCAGGTCGAGCATGTCAGACAGTCCAGTGGGACAAATAAGAAGAAGAAAAGGGAGGAAGTCTAGAATATAGAGACTGATGAGGAGGACAGTGCCTCTAAAGAAAATGGATCTGGCTCACTAGGAGGAGGAGATGAAGCAAATGGAAAAGGAGGAGGGGATGAAGGAGAAAAGCAAGGAAAAGGCAAAGCTACACGGCCGAAAGATCCCCCTACTGAAACAGTAACACCGCAGAAGAGGAAGGTTTCTCCGTAGAAACCTTCAACAAGAAAAAAAACTTATGTTAGCAAGCCCTGGTTAGAGGCCACGCTCACAGAGGATGACATCATCTTGGTCCGCGGAGCCATGGAGGATGCTTCCAAGGACATCTTGCAAAGATATTGAGCGAATCAGGAGGAGTTGTATGAAAGGGTCGAGAAGGAGCTGAAGGAAATACAACAAGATATTCAAATGATCCGCGCAGTACCTACTGCGCCTTCCTCGTCATAGATTGCAGAATTAAGGGATGAACCAGCCCAATTAAGAAGACTTGCAGATGCGACAGAGGCTCGACTTCAGAAAATCCAGGAAGAAAAGTAGAAGGCTACAGAATCCTTGAAACAAAATCAAGAGTAAGTCTTAGAGAAACTACGAGTAGTGCGGTATTGTGTAACCGCCTATGAAAATGAGAGAGACGAGTTTCAGGTGATGCTCTAGGAGGACACAACGAAGCTACTGAGAGAAAAGGACTAGTTACTCACAGAGCAGACTATGGTCAAAGAAGCGGTGAATAAAGCATGTCGCTTTGTGCCAAGCTTGGCACAGGAGGAATAGGAGTCAGTCGAGGTTCAAGTGGTGAAGCTCGTTGAGACCATCCAGCAGCTTCAAGCGAGGATATTGGAGTTGGAGATCCAAGCAGTATCGATAACCCCGCATGAGGTGCATGACTAGAGGGAGGAAGTCACTAAGAATGCAGTAGTAAGGATCATAGCCCTCACCTCAGAATGCAAACATCTCATTATTTTAGGAGACTCCATTAACATTATAAGAAGCATGATCAAAGGGACCCTACCAAGGGATGCTCAAGTGAGAAATATTGTCAAAAAAACAAGACATGCTCCAAAGGATATACCTAAAGTTTCATTTCACCACATCATAAGGGAAAAGAATAGATTGATCGATTCTCAAGCCAACTTGGCCACATTGAACCCAAAATGGGATATTATGATCAATGGGAGATTATCCCACCACCCAACTCCATAATCAATGAATTTTGTATCAAATTCAATGCATGTCATACGGGTGTCACACCAGGCAGGAAGCAAGATGTCAATTCACCAGTGAACTGTTGAAATCTTTACTCTAACACCTAGGTGTCTTGCTATCTAGTGATTTCCTTACTGGAAATCACGTTAGCAGCTCACAAAAAAAAAATACACTACTAGAATATTCAACTCAAATAAATATAGCGGAAGAAATATTGGAAACCAAATCATGCACATATTGACACCAATATTTTTGGGTAGATACCCATGGAAAAACCTCAGACGTAAAACTAGTACTGAGATTATTTTATTATGATAAAAGAAGGGATCCCATAACAGGGATAATGGCCTAGTGAGATAAATAAAACGATAGAAAAACCTATCAAATTATGCTCTATTGTACGACCCATATCTGGCATGATTTTCGAGGAGTACACACCTTTCCTTGAGTAAAGTTGTGTATACATGCTTGTCTCCACTGAAACTCGCATACACAACCTCAAGGACTGTACGAAAAAATTTGTACGAATCGTCCCTTTCTTCTGGATTTGCTCTACTAAAACCCACTTGCATCTACCTTTGTTCATTCTTTTCCTTGACCTAATATCTAGATGGAATTCCTTCTCCACGTGTTGGCCCTCGACCAAGTTTTGAGGAAACCTTGGTCAGGTTTGGACCACTTTTGGACTTCGACAGGCTGGTCGAAGATGAAGCACCCAGGCAGAGTTGAGATCGTGGACCTCACTTATTTTGTGGGCTATGTGGACCCAGCAAGGGGTTCCCTAGGTTTTTTGTAATGGGTTATGGGATGTCATCCCATGGGTTTACCCATGATTAAGCATTATTGTAAAGTATAAATAAGTAAGAATGTAATGTAGAATAGAGTCAATAGCTTGCGAGGCTAAGTGCAAGTATTTCTGAGTTTCTTTGTGCAACAGAATGCGTATGTAAGGCTCTATGCTTAATAGAGAAGTTGGCTTTGTACCTTGACCTAGTTTTGGGAAGGAGGATCTGGGGCACAGTGTGCTGATCTCTTGTCTGGTTCGAAGCTTGGCTCTGTGGCTTAGTGCACAGGAGCGGATGAATGTAAGAGAGTGAAGAATAATAAAGAAGATGAAGTAGTTGGTGGAAGTATCCCCACTCTGGGGTGAACCACGTATATCTTGTGTCTTTGGTCTGCTTTGTGCTTTGTTGGTTATGTTATGAATATGCTCAGTGCTTTGCTTATTATGTATGTTAGATAGACCTTTTAATGCTTAGTTCTTTAGTTGTGTTAAGAATGAATGAATGTTAGATCTAACTCAGTGCTATGTGTTAAGCGATCGAAGTGATTAATCTTTATTGTTATTGTGTCGATCTATCTTAGGGTTTGTTCTGTGATGTTAATGAAGCTAATGAATTAATTCATATCTCCTTCTAAGTGTTGCTAGAATACTCTTTGAAGTGTTATTATCACATATATGTGTCCCATCTTGGTTACAGACACCTGAGTCCTGTAACCCCCCTGCTTCTACCTCGGGTGAGACTTCACTACTTCACAGGTGTTGCCGAAAGGGCCGATAGTTAGGGTTTTGTTGGTGAGTTGTTTAAGAGTTGAACCTTGGTTATTCCCCTATGCCAACACCACCTATCCAAGATCTCCTTGAATCACATTCCTTCGTGATCTACCATGTCTCACACACAAGTGTCTTCTTTCTTCACCCTAGACTTGATTTTATAATATTGAGTTATGACCTAACCCTAATCTCCAAAGTGATTGATGGTTGATATTACTTCTCATCTCACTTGAGATCAATGGCTAGGATTAAATGCTAATTAATTTTAGCATTTCCTTAAATAACTCAACTTATTAATAAAATCACTTTAGTTTAATAATTATTTTAATTTAAAGCATTTGACATTTGCCAAAATACATATCCAATGCTACAAGCATCAACACTCCCTCTTAGCAAGGAAGGTATTCTACACCACTCCAAGTTTTTCTCTGAAGAAGACAAACTTCCCTTTAACCAAGAGTTTGGTCAGAATATTTGCAACCTGCGCTTCTGTGGAAATATAATGAAGCTTCATTGCTCCCTTATGGATCCTATCACAAATGAAGTGATATCTGATATCAATATGCTTGGGCCTATTAGGAATACTAGATTGTCTAAGA
Organism: Picea engelmannii; assembly: GCA_009831015.1. Taxonomy (NCBI): domain Eukaryota; kingdom Viridiplantae; phylum Streptophyta; class Pinopsida; order Pinales; family Pinaceae; genus Picea; species Picea engelmannii. Next base: position 32,217 of record ML817524.1, read on the forward strand.
GTTTGATACAACTTTGATTATCGCATTATATCACCATAGTCTCCAACTCCTAATCAAATAAACATGTAAGAATTTTGTGAAGCCAAATGGTTTCATAGTTTGCCATACTCTCTATGTAATATACCCAGCCTCCTAGATGGGTATTATGCTTTGATACCAATCTGTAATGTTACCCAACTTACTACTGAGCAATGCTACTCCAAAATCTAGTGCATTGATTTCACTCTATAACATTGGTCTGCATAGAAATACTTGAAATAACGCACTCGACCCTAAGTTGGGTCGCGCCACACAAAATTTCCTCTTCTGGAACAACTTATAATAGTGGGAGTAACACAATACAACGACAAGGACAAGCATATTAAGCACACAACATTATTGTGTGTGTAATCCACTCTAAACATGTGATCACTACTATGTGTGCAACCATTCTGGCATCACACACAAATTTTGTTCCCCTTGTGCGTGTGGATTGCTTCCCTACATGCACAAATGAATCCAGCCTCTTGTGCACATAAATTATTTCCCTGTGCACATGGACATTCTAACCTCGCCTCGGAGACTCATGATCATTATTATAAGGTTAAATTAACAGGAATAACTAATAACAATTTTCATACTCTACATGTACGACTACAAATATTGAATATCAACACTACACTTACATGTGCAAGCTACATTATACAAAATAACAATAATTACTTATATGCAACATCATACAATAATTAAACCCATAACAGACATAGATAATTAAGCACACAGTAAATGAGACAAACACACAAAGGAAACTTATCTTTTATGAAAAGTCACCAATTGCGTGCAAAGCTTAGACGTTCCTCCCATATTTTTTGCTCATATAGTTTCATCAACAGGTCACCCTCGAGCTGGGGCATAAACTCCGCTACGGAAAAAGGATTCCTAATGCCATTGTAAGGTATGATAATCAACAGAATTGTCCAGTCCAAGATGCCCACTGCTGCAACTATCCTACAGTCTCTCATTCCCCACATGTTTTTCCCACCCCAATTCCCTTCCAAGGCTTCAGCAACATGTCGGACATGAAGTCTCAGAGCATTGCAAATAATTCCTAGTGCACCAGGGAACAATTTCTATCAAAACTCTCACGTGGAGAGAATGCTCATGGGCCTGAAAACCCGTTTCTTCTTCGGAAAATATCTCACCTGGAGAGAATGCTCACAGGCCCGACAACCCACCTCTTGGACAACAAATCTCTCACCTGGAGTGAATTCTCATGAGCCTAACAACTTGCCTCTTCAACCACAAACCATTTTTTCCCAAGCACAAGGTTATACAATAGCATTCAGTTCTATATCCCCTCCGAAGAAGTGTCAGTCTGAATGATCAAGGAATGAAATGAATGATTTTTCTCTCTCGAAATACACTAAGGCTAGCAATATATATTGCATGCCTTAAACTGGACACTTGTCACCATTGGAATTATCTTTATCCACATGGTGAATCGTTCCCATCCCTCGGGAACTTAGGATAAATAATTATCCATAAATTACACTTTTAGGAAATATTAATAAATATTCCCTTACACTTAAGTCCCCCCTTTTCCCTTTTCGGTGGAGTTTAGCCCCCCGTCTCTTTTCGTCTGATTTGTCTACGCACAATGATGTGATATTATTAATAACTTGAGTATGATTACATTTTACAAGGATAGGTGCACTGGCCTATTTTCATCCCAGCTCACCATCCCCATAACCACACAGGCTCTCCAGCCTCACACACACATATAACTCGGTTCGATGCACACTTCAAGGAAATCCTCACGCACTTACTTAATTGTGCACAACATTTTCAAATGTGTGCACCCTTCCTTTGATGTGCAACCACGCACACTTACCCAGGTGTGCACAACACTATGAAATGTGTGCACCCTTTCTTTGATAACAATCTTCGCGCACTACTCAGGTGCGTGCAAAACAAAAATTGGTACCAACATCTCACTAGCCTATATGTACATTTACATTTACAATTGGTACCAATTGGCTCACCAGCGTATATGTACAATTACAAATGGGGTTCGGATTAAGGACATTGCATTCCCCTCCCCCTTATTTATGCACTATTCTTAGTGCATTATATACACATGTACATACAAAATTTCAAAAGTCTTCAAAAAGATGGAGATACTCTGCCCACATAGCATCCTCGTGCTCCCAAGTTGCATCCTTGGGATCGTACTAGGTCCATTGGACCTTTACTAGCTCCATGACTCGATTCCATTGTTTTTTTATTTTTTGATCCAATATGCAAAACAATCACACTCGAAAATCATCTTTTGGATCTACATGAATCACATTCCAATCAATAATATGATTAGCATCGGGTACGTACTTTTTAAGCAATGATACATGGAAAACATTATGAATACACAAGGATGTAGGAAATGCAAGAATATATGCGGCAGGACCAATCCTCTCTAGGATTTCAAATGGCCCATAGTAGCATGCTACCAGCTTAGAACAATATCCCAACTTTAGGGAATTGTGTCTTTCTTTAACTTTCAAGAACACATGGTCGCCCACTTTAAAATCTCTATGGGTTTCGCCTTTATCTGCGCTTATTTTTTGCCTATCTTGGGCATACTTTAAATTCTTCCTTATTTTTACCATTTTCTCCTTCATTTCCCTAAGAAAATCTATCCCAACCACTATGCGGTCTGCTGGGTTGTCCCAACTCACTGGTTTGTTGCACTTTCTACCATAAAGTGCCTCAAATGGGCTTATCTTTAGAGATGTTTGATACCCATTGTTATAAGAAAACTCAACCAAAGGTAAATATTTTTTCCACTACATCGGTTTGTCCATCACATACATCCCTAGCATATCTTCTATCACTAGATTTACCCTCTTTATTTGTCCATCTGTCTCAGAGTGATATGATGTGCTAAAGTTCAAATTTGTCCCAAATCCTTTGAATATCCCTTTCCAAAAGTTCGATGTGAACTTGGGATCTCTGTCAGGGACAATTTTCTTAGGTACACCATGAATCTTAGCAATTTCTCACATGTGCATTTTAGCAATGTTGGTTAACTTGTGCGTTGACTTCATTGGAATAAAAAGGGCAGCTTTAGTAAGCTTGTCTACCACTACCATAATAGAATCATGTTGCTTAGAAGCCCTAGGAAGATTAGTAATGAAAGCCATGGTTACAACTTCCCACTTCCACTCAGGAATGGGAAAAGGATGGAGCAAAGTAGTTGGGTATCTATGCTCAACCTTGACCTTTTGACATTCAAGGCATCTAGCAATAAAATCAACAACCTCATTTTTCATGCTTGGCCAATAGTTTTGATTTTTGACCGCTACAATCGTCTTCTGGTAGCCTGGGTGTCCAGCATAAATAAATTTATGCATCTATGACAATAACATATTTTTCAATTATCGATCATTTGGCACATAAACTATGCGCCTATACATGAGGATTACATCCTCTTTTAGCTCATAACCTTCCAATTTATGTTACAACATACCTTGTTGTAAATCCATCTTTATGTCCACATACCATTGATCTAATTTGGAAACCCCTAAAATTATGTCACTCAAATCTCATTTGTACATGCTAATGGTTGTAACATGCATCTCATGCACCCTCTTATTGAGTGCGTCAGCCACCTTGTTCTCCTTTCCTTTGATATCCTTGATAGCAAAGTCATACTCACTGAGGAATTCTAACCACCTGCTTTGTCTGGCATTTAAACTTGGTTGTACAAACAAATATTTCATACCACTATGGTCTGTCCTCAACTCAAATATTTTTCCCATGAGGTAGTGCCTCCACATCTTCAAGGAATGCACTATGGCTGCCAATTCTAAGTCATGAGTAGAATAGATCCTTTTTTTCTCTTTTAAATTTCTTGATTTGTAGCATATCACGTGCCCATTCTGAATAAGGACTCTCGCGAGCCCTTCTTGTTAGAAAAACAAGATTGCAGAGCAATAAAATAAATGTGGAAATAAAACACAGAAGATACACAATACAATAGAGACACAGATATATGTGGTTCACCCAGTGTGGGCTACATCTACCAGAGAAATTACAAGGTCCTTCCTTTTTATTATCTAGCAAAATGAAGGGATACAATCTACAGCTCAACCGTTGTAACTTCCTCTTCTTTCTCTCACAGTCTCCTCTCTCAGAATACAATATTCGCGATAATACACAGTCGCAATACAATTCCCTCATAAGAGAGGGTTTCCTTCTAGGGGAAAAAAACCCTAAAAACAACTTCTACCATCATATTTGCAAATTTATAATGAACGGTCCAGATTGAATATGAAATTACAATATTTTACAAGGAAATTTTTCCAAATATTTTGCTTCGGGGGCGTTGCCCCCAAATCCCCCACTAAGGGGGGATAAAAAATTTGTCGTCACCCCCCTGGCGATAGTTGTGGGGTGGGGAATCCCCCACACACACACCCATTAGGGAATGGGGTCCAAGCACGGCTAAAACAAACCTCTAAATTAGGAAGATAATCAGACTCCACAACCATCAATCTCCCACTTGGAGACTGATCACAACAACTCCATTGTTGTTGTACCTACTTGACTATACTCCACCTTAGACCTGGAAAATTTCTCATCTTCACCTTCATTCTTGAAGACCAACTAAAACTGAGCAGGAACTTAGTTTCTCCCTGGCTACCCCCTTTGTTAACATGTCTGAAGGATTCTGGATAGTATGTATCTTTTCCAACTTCAAATGTTCATCTTCCAAGATGAATCGTATGAAATGGTACTTGAGTTGTATATGTTTAGTCTTTGAATGGAAGGTTGAGTTATTTGCAAGATTAATGGCACTCTCATTGTCACAGTACAACCTGCTATTATCCTGCTTCTTTCCCAATTCCTCCATAAACCTCTGTAACCAAATCATTTCTTTACTAGCCTCTGTAGTGGCAACATACTATGCTTCTGTTGTTGAAAGTACAACAACCTTTTTTAGTTTTGAAATCCAACTTATTGTTGTTTCGCCTACAGTAAAAACATATCGTGTGGTGCTCCTCTTTCTATATTTATCACCTACCATATCTGAATCAATATATCCCTGTAGAATAGTGTTTGAACCTCCAAAACATAATGCATGAGTAGAAGTACCTCTCAAATACCTGAGAATCCACTTTACTGCCTCCCAATGTTCTTTACCTAGATTGTTTGTATACCTGCTCACAACTTCCACTGCATGTGAAATATTTGGTCTTGTGCAAACCATCGCATACATCAAACTGCCAACTTTTGATGAATAAGGGACCTTGGACATCTATTATATCTCCTCCTATGTCTTGGGACACATTTCCTTAGTTAATTTCAAATGACTGGCCAAAGGTGTACTAACTGGTTTTGCATTTTGCATTCTAAACCTCTCCAACACCTTCTCTATGTACTCACCATAAGACAATGTCAATTTGTGATTTTTCATGTCTCTTGTTATTTTGATACCAAGGATTTTCTTTGTAGCACCCAAATCCTTCATCACAAATGAATTAGCTAATTTCTTCTTGAGCACATTTATATCCTACATATTAGACCCTCCAACAAGCATGTCATCTACATACAATTGCAAGATAATATGGCTTCTATTTTCTAGCCTTTTAAAATAAACACAGTGATCAGAATGACATCTACTATAA
>ML817524.1:37979-49870 GCA_009831015.1 Picea engelmannii
AAATAAATTGGACAATAAATATTAATCTATTATTTCATTCATAACTGAGTGAGTTGGATTTGTAACAGAACTATAAGTGTAGTTAAGTGAGTTAAGATCATTTGTACTAGTTGTAACTAAACTTGCACTAGTGAGAGTTCAGTCAATCAGTGAACTCACATGCAACTGAAGATTCACCACGGTTAACTACATGCATGTCAGATCCAATGGAGACCCAATTGAGATAACAGGTGAAAGGGACAATTTGGCTATCAGTTGTGATTTGATCACACATGCAGTGAATATGCTTATGAGCATGTGCAAACTAAGCAATTCGTATAATTGTGATAATTTGAATTGCAGAGTTTGTGCAGAGGAGGCAAGCTGTCTGGACACATGAATTGGCACATGTATTTGCTGATTTGTGTATGACAGTGTGAAATGATTGTATTGTACTGAGAGCTCTTGGATTAGAGTTTTGTATGAGATTGTTTCATGATTCATGATATACATAATATATGATAGTGGGGTTTTTTAGCTTTACGCTTTCCCGGTAAAACTTCTCTGTTATGTGTTCTTGATATTTCACTTTGTGATTGTGGTTGTGATCGTGGTTTAATTTTCCGCAAGAATAATAGTAGAAGCGATTCTGTATTTAACAGTGGTGTATAATTGTTAGATCAGGAGAATCACAGGAAATACTTAATTTGTATTGAAATTTATACATAGTAAAGGTATGGTTGAAGCCTATCCCTAATTGTTCTTTAGATTTTGATTTATGTGAACATTGTGTATATGGAAAATAGAATCGATTGAGATTCCCATCTGATGATACAAGGGCGATCTTGGAATTGATACATAGTGATGTGTTTGGACCTATATCCATTCTGTCTTTAGGAGGATCTCTATACTATGTCTTATTTATAAACAATTTCTCTAAGAAAACATGGTTGTATTTATTGAAAAAAAAATCCAAGGTTTTCAAAAAATTCAAAGAGCTTAAGGATATTGTAGAAAACCAAAGAGAGAATAAAATCAAAGTGCTAAGGATTGACAATGAAGGAGAGTTTTGTGAAAAACATTTTGAGCAACTCTATAAACAATACAAAGGAGCAAAAAATAACACAACTGTATACACAACTCAATAAAATGGAATTGCATAAAGGATGAACACGATTCTAATGGAAAAGGAAAGAAGTATGCTCAACGACGCAATCATAGAACACAAATTCTAGGTAGAGGCATGGATTGCGAAGAGACCCTCCCTTGTGCATCTCAAAGTTTTTGGATGTGATGCTTATGTGCATGTTTCAATGGAGAAAACTGAGTAAGCTAGACAATAAAGTAGAAAAATGTATCTTCATTGGTGATAAATTTGGAATAAAAGGATACAAACTTTGGAATCCATTAATAAGGAAGACTATTGATAGTCGTGATGTGATCTTCAAAGAAGTTAAAAGTACTCCCAAGAACAAAGATAAACCAAGAGAAGGACAACCAAAGAAAATAATGTTTGAGATGAAGAATGGATAATGTGACTCAACAAATGAAGAAGAGTAAGATGAACAAGAGGAATTATAGACTCCGATCTTGAGGAGATCTATTTGAGTAAGAAGGAAAATAGAAAGGTGTAGTCCACCTAACTTTCATTCTGCCTTTGTTTTATCCACTATTGATGATGATCCTAGAACCGTTAAAGAGGGACTTGATTTTTGAGGTAGGTAAACTTTGGAAGAAGTCCATGGTTCAAATATGGAAGCCTTAGACAACAATAAGGCATGGGACTTGGTCAAGTTTCCTGATGGAAGAAAACCCATGGATCGAAAATGGGCGTTCAATAAAAAAATCAATGCATAAGGCATAATGGATAAGTACAAGGCTCATTTGGTAGCAAAATGATATTCCTAGTTGAAGGGAATTGACTTTGGTGAGATTTTCTCCCCTATTGAAAAATTGACTTCCATTAGATTTATATTATCTCTTGCTACAATATTTGATATATAAGTAAACAAATGGATGTAAAGACAATGCTTGTACATGGGGACCTAGAAGAAGAAATATACATGAAAAACCATGAAGGAGTTGGTTTGCAAGCTAAAAAAGTCCCTATATGACTTAAATCAATCCCCAAGGACATGGTATGAAAATTTTGATACTTACATACTAGCACTAGGATTTGTGAGAAGTAAGGAATATCACCAAATGTATTCCAAGCATGTTGGTGTTATATTATTTATTAATATAGTTTTGTATGTTGATGATATGTTGATAATTGGAAACAACAAGGATATCATGAAGGATGTTAATTTTTATCTACCCTCTAACTTAGACATGAAGGACATTGGTGCTACAAACTTTATTTTGGGCATGGGGATTAAAAGAGATTGTGCAAATAGGAAAATTTGGTTAGACTAAAGGAAGTATTTTGAGACACTTTTACAGAGGTTTAATATTCATGAATATAAATTGATCAAGGATCCAATTCTTATAGTGAGAAATTTATTTGCAAAACAGGGTCCCAAGACATAGGAAGAGGTAGAATACATGTCCCATGTTCCCTACAACAATGCTATTGGTAGTTTGATGTATCTTATGGTATGAAATAAAATAGACATTGCCCATGCAGTGGGAGTTTTGAGTAGATATATGTTGTTAGATACCTATCCTTAGGGATTTAGGTACTTTGTAAATATCATTGTAAATATTATTTAGGAGAAATATGAAGTGCCATATGTGAATAGGAAGTGTCAGTCAGACCTCTTGGAAGATGAAACCAAAGGTCACTTCACATTGTGTTTATGAATGCCTCATGTTAATGCAAATCAATAATCCACATAGTTACTTATTCCCTTTGCCCATCCCTGTCCTGATAGTGGTATCAGAGCAAGTTTTAGCTCCACGATTCACTCCTCCCCTAGGAATTTCATTCCCTCGCATGAAGAAACGTCTCTCTAAAATTTTGTCTCTCTGTTTATTCCCTTTGAGGTCTATTTTTACTCTGTCATTCCCTCATTTCTATGCAATTTTTAGGGTTTCCTCTACAGTCATTTGCACCCCTCCTATCTCTTACTAATTCTCTGAAAATGATAATATTTTTCCGGGGGCTCTTTACAGTCTAGAAGGCATTATATAATGAACAAATTTTTAAAGACTACAAATCATGGATTCTTTGCTACAAATTTGTGCTTGCATTACCTGTTTCTTCATTTTTGGATGAGACCCTTCCGTTTTCAAACAAGTCGCGTGATCGAAATTCAAAAGAAGATGAACCCTTCACTGGATTCTCTTCTCCCTATGAGTTAGATGAATGTTGAATCCCTTAACATGGATTTTTATTTTATGCATTCCTATAAAAGAGAAACATACACATTGTATTCCATTAGGATACCATGCTGACTTTCCTCCTATGTGGAACTTATCACTTCCTTCAAACAATTCCCCTTCCACAATGTAGATATATTCTTAGTAATAGCATGATGTTGTTTACAATCACCAAGATTAGAAGCACTCAAATGCTTGTTAAACAAATGTATCATCTAACACCAACATGGAAGTAGATGGAATTCAAAGAAGTTGAAAAAATATGTTTGCTGTTATAGTGACTAACTGCACTGGAAATCCTTTCTTTAAGAAAGTATTTCAAGTTCATGGCACATATTTTTTAACAAATCAGAATAGAATGGTTATCTCAATTAAATTCCAAACACTGTATATGTTATGACAAAACAACGAATCTCATAAATTAAAAATGGAATAAATTTTTGCCAACTAAGAATTTGTGCTAAGAAAAAGAGGATGAACTCATTATTCATATTATAATTGAATCCCTTGCTAGGGCTCAGACAAAAAACTTTAATTTGACACAAAGAGATTGATTGGAAGGAGATTCAACAACCCATCGGTGCAGGAAGACGTGAAACACTGGTCAACAAATGATGCATCATCCACATCATTTGGAAGTCAAGAAAGGGAACCCATGGAAGCCCTAATGGAGCAAGTAGCCACATAAAATCAGAAATTGTCTTCCACCATGGAAACATGATGTGGAAGAAATAATTTCAGAGGTACGAGGGTAAGAATAACCATCTTGAAAGATTTGGTCTTCATTATGTCTGTTGTGGCAAAGACATGTAGAATTCTTTGGAAAAATATCAAAGACAAGCAAGATCTGTTGGAAGATTGGTTGTTGTCATTGATGTCAACCCTAGCCATTGGATTTTGGACCCCACAGTTGATCGAAGTATATAGACATGAAGGAAATTACACATGCAGATACACAACCCATGGATGGATAATATAATTCATGCCGCTTCCAGTGGTATGTGGCACATCACGTGGATCCTAACGATTGAGGAGAAATGAAGTTTTGAAGATGACAATGTGAATTGAAGAAAAAACTACATGTCATCCCTAATGTTAAAAGGAAGTGAGATAAAGGGTATAGATACATCTCATTATACATTCATTTTTCAACACACACAAGTTTATTAATGAAAAAGGAGATATAAGTCGAATTTATGAGGAAATTTGAAGTAAATAAGGCCGAATTTCAAGGGAGGATGAAGACTTTTGGTGATGTGTTCTAAGGTATGTTATTTATAGGTCATCTTACCATTTTCGCTATAAATTTGTTTATAGAACAATTCAGATGGTGAAATGCAGAGGATATCGAGAAGACATATCTAGGTACATGTGGTAAAAATTTTAGCTCTTCATTCGCTACAATTTTGGAGATACACTCTGTGGAAGATAGGGTTTTTGACTAGTCCTGAAGCTAGTCATAAACATGTGTTTTAGGTAAAACAATCATAACGTATTCATAGAAAATCCAAATGAAGTGAGACAAATTGCATTGGAAATAGTATGGGTTGTAGTTTCATGTGTACTAATTTTAGAATCTGATGTTAAATATTGAGCGCGGGGCATTCTGTACAAGTTCACTCTCCTGAATAAACCAGAATTGAATAAGGTCTACCATTTTCTCTATAAATCCTTTTCTCGGAGGATTCAAGGAGTGAAAATTAGAGGACTTTTAGAGAATACATTGAGTAATATTATATACAATATCATAGTATTCCAAGAAGTGAAGAATTGTGGAAGTTGAAGAAGTCTCAGGAAGCATTATAAGGTTCTATTTGATGGTTGGTTGATGGTGATAATTTAATGTAAAGTTTTTATTATCTCTCATATATTATTGGGTGGAAGGAAGGGGAAAGGATGGAGAGGTCAAACCTCCCTTGATATTGGATTATTGTATCTTCCTTTTGGAGGTTTATCCCTCCCTTTATATTTGGAAGTTGTAGCTACCTTTGGAAGTCATTACTTCCTTTGAACAATAATACACAATTACTTCTTATATACTGTGCATGGTGTATCTCTTATACTATTCTTCATTGTTCATTGGATATTATTCATTGCTGATTGGATATAAATTGAATACATGATCTGATTGAAGTACAAGTTCAAAAATACCATTTCTCTAAATACCGATTCACCCCCCTCTCAGTATTTCCAACAAGATCATCAAGAAGACAAAGATAAAGTATTAGATCCGATGAAAGGTAAAGAACTTGAATATTCTTATTATATTGTTTCCCATTACAATATTGTAGTAGTTAAATATTTATTTAACACTTCATTTTCTTCTTGAAGAGATGCATGGTTTCTTGAAACAGGTGCAACATGCCACATGAACTTTCAGAGAGACTTCTTTGAAGATTTCAATGACAATGTATATATTATAGTCTATTTTGTAGATAAATCAAGTATTAAACCTTCGGGAATTCGCACCATTAGGCTTAAATTATATGGATTCCCGTATTTTCTTCTGCATGATGTGCTCTATATTCCTGAGATGTGAAGGAACTTGTTGTCTCTTGTGCACATTCGACAACAAGGCCAATCTATTCATACATTCAGTGGAAAATTTTAAATAATGAAGGCTTCTGACAACATGGTCGTTATGACAGGAGTGGAGGGTGAAAGATTATTGAAGTTGAAAGGGACATCTGCTCATGCACAAAATTCTGCATTCCTCTCTTACCATGGTGAAGGTACATTTCCATCTAGTCTCTTATGGCGTGCTATATTTGAACACATTAATTATGACAACCTTCATTTGTTGAAGAAGAATGGTGTTTTTGGTTTTCCCACCATTCCAAGGAATTTGAAGCAATGTGATGCTTGTATCCTTGGAAAACACAACAAGTAGCCATTTCATGATTCTACTTCGAGAGCATGTAGAAAAATAGAGTTGATACATTTTGATTTGTGTGGCCCCATGCATGTTCCATCTGCTAATGGAAATATATATATATATATATATATATATATATCATGACTTTTATTGATGACTACACCAAGATGTGTTGGGTGTATTTGTTGAAACAAAAATCTCAAGCATTTGAAACTTTTAAAAATTTTCATCTATGGATTGAAAATGAAGCTCAATCACATATTGATAGTCTTTGTACTGATAATGGAAGTGGATATACATCTAATGAATTTGAAAACTATCTTCGCCAACATGGGATCAAACATCAAACCACTATTCCAGACAATCCTCAACATAATGGTGTCGCTGAAAGAATGAATATGACTCTCTTAAATATGGTTCATTCCATGATGTTTTTCAAAAATGTGAAATTGATGTTTTGGGATTATGCAACTCTATGTGTAGTATGTGTGAAAAATAGGTGTCCATCTCATTCTCTTGGAAATAAGACTCCTTATGAAATGTGCTATGGTTTCATTCTTTCAGTGAGACATCTCTGTTGCGAGAAAAATATTTCTATGGCTAGGGGTAAACCACAACAGATGAAAATGACTGCAAAAATCAACTCTAATATCAAGTATGCTATATAAACAAATATGCTAACAAGACAATATAAGAGGCCTACCTCGTCCAGACATTCGATGAAGTCCACCGTTGAGCACTTGACCCAAAACAATATACCTGCAACTAGTCCTCAACAACCAAGAAACACAAGCATATGGTGATAAGATATAATGTTAGCATAATCCATCAACATTCATAACAAATACTCCCATGGAATAAAAATTCAAATATTTGGGAGATATTAATTGGATGAGAAAAAAATATTTCTATTAAGATATAATCAACATAAGTGAATGAGTTACAAACTTCCATGTTGGTACGGTTCGTAACTGAGAAACTAAGTTCCTTCCAACTGGGCCTCCACCACTTCAATCCTCCACCAAAGGCAAGCTCATATAAGAGAGACAGTGAAGTTCTCAATCAATAAGGGAAGATCTTGGGGGCTGAACAATGTGTTTAGACTTAAAGGACAAAGGGATGGAGACTCAATGTGAAGTGAATAATTTCTCCAGAGTAACTTTGCTCTCAAAGTTGAATTCTTTCTCCTCTTTTCCATAGCTCGGATTTGGCCCATTTATAGCCTTCAAGTGGAACTGAAGGGCCGAGTTAGAACATTTCCAATATATGGAAGGCCAAGGATCATTGATCTCATGACGTGACATGGAAATCCAACACCATTTTTTAATTTTGGGCACATTTCCCGATGCACGCAGGCTGCAGTGGTGAAACCTGTGTATATGCATGCTGTAATATAGGCAGGGCACACATATGTGGAAAAATCATGTTTTTACCTCCGAGATTTGCAAAAGGGGACTTCAAGTCTGCATAGGGAAATGGAAAAAGGCCTTCTGTGCAAGCTTGCATAGGGTGAGGCAAATCTTGTTATAACATATGCCCCCTAATGTGTGAGGTTAGAGGAGTATCTGTGATGGAGGAAATACATTATAAGACCTAGATGTCGAGTAACAGGGACCCAGTTGGAAGAACTAGTTTCTCATTACAATTTGTACTGACTTTGCATACATGGCTGCCAATTTGAATTACACTGCAGATCCATGTGAAAATATACCAAACAACTGTCCATGGCGATGAATAGGCAAATACAAATGTGGTTACATGCCAAAGGCTGTCATAGTCACGAAAAAGTCCTAATAAAACCAATCTCAAAATCAATCTGAAGATATCTGTATACAATGGAGTACAATCTGATCTCCCATGATCACTGAAGTCACACAGGTACTGGTCCAATGAAAAGGTAGCAACAACTTAGGAAAGATGCGACTATAAACTGATGTCTTCAAGTCTTCTACATAATCCACCAAAGGTGGAAGTCTACATCATGTGAATAAATGAGTTGAGGTCGAACATAATGAGACTTTGTTTGATTACCGGTCATTGAGATACACTGTTAACAAATGCGAGACATCCTACCGATGATAAACATAGGTATCAAGGCACCGAGTACATTCTTACAAGTGTGAATAAAGGAGTTAGGGTCAAACACTTGAAGAATCCATCGATCAAGATACATTGATGTATTCCCAACTATCGATGGTGAGAGAACCCGTCGCTAATGACTACAAGCATCTAGGTACTCATAGGACTCTAGGTCTTGTCTCCAGAATAGATGAGATGAATTCGATGGAAGGAGACCCACTGAAAGGAGAGCATTAAGGCATCTCTCATCATTCAACATGAGGCACAAAGAAGGAGCTTGATGGTTTGGAGGAAATCAGACGAAGAACATGTTCACGAACCAACGACCCTGTGCGTCTTTCGTATGTGCCAAGTGCAAGCGGTACACGAAAACCCTTTGAATAGCAGCCAATGAGAAAACCTGCTGACAAAGGCGATGAAACCGCCAATAAGGCTAATGGAATCCAAGACACTGCACAAATCCTAATGTGTGAATAGATGTCTTGCCGTCGAACATAAGGGAAACCACCTAGTCAATGACCAATGATGAAATATCAACTATTGGGTTCAAGGTTACCTACCAATGAGGAAAGTAGGACCGAGGTGTGCAATAGGACTACAACTTCATGTGATTCTGAGACAAACTAAGGGTATGGACAACATGCAAAGTCAAGAGTTCTGAGGAATGGCCGACACAGGTTTATAGACATCCTTTGAACAATAGCATGAGACATATGGAAGACTCTGGCAGCATAGAGTTAATGATGAAACCATGAGATGTAGGGGGAATCAATAAAATTCTCCATAGGGACTGGAAGAGTAACCAATCGTGGGATTCAACTCTTTGTAATGAGCTCAGCTTGCAAAGGTCATGCTAAACCCAAAATTGTGATGACAAGTGGACTCAAAAAATTTGTGCTTTGTTCAATGGAGACACGACTGCTGCTAATATACGATAATAATCCTTTCCCACTTGTCTTTTTTTGTTTTTTCATAGTAAAATGAACGCTATGATACATAGGAGGGAATGAGTGTCGCAAGTAAGCAAAACTAGTTCCAGCAGTGGAACATACCTATGGTCAATGTAAGGAGGTGAAAAAGGGAGATGGACACTCGGGGGAATGCTCCCTCCCAGGTATAGGTTGTCAAGTTGCGAAGGATATAAACAAGGCTATGCTTGGTTGAGAATGAAAAACTATTGAGGCAAATGGTTTATAATGCAAAGCGAGAACCAAAAATAGGCTCAATACTGCAAGCAAGGGCATGATATGCAATCACAACTTAACGCCAAAAAATTTCCTTTTTCATAATCTTAGTCTACTTGGTTTGAAAAAGGGATAAACTTGTACCAAATAGATGTCCTTTCAAATCCAATTTACGAGTGTGAAAGAGACAAGTTCACTCGGAAATCTTTTCGCTTTTTGAAAATGAGTTGGAAAAGAGATTAAATCAAACTCACTTGGGAGTCCTCTAGGTATAGGTCAACATGTTTATGAGTGAGAAATGAGGTTCAACTTAAAGTCATGTATTAGCTATAAGGGACTCCCAGTCCTACAAAAAAAATCTTTGCATGGGCATTGAATGAAGCAGAGGATCTAACTAGGGCACCCATGTTTGGTAAGTCTCTACCATTTGATAACGACACTTCTAATAGTAGATAGAAAGTTTTGTGTCGCTAAAAAATGGGTTTGTACCTAAGGCATATGAGTGACAATTATAGGACGATGCAAGTGTGCATGATGGAATGGATACCTATCGTATATGATGGGTAGCGAAAATACCTATCCGAAGTTTCGAACGGTCAACATAACTTTGAAAACCACAAGAATCCCTGGACAAAACTTCCAAAACCAACTCAATCCACTATTGTATTAGTCCATTAGGAGAAAATATTATCCGAAACTATACAAAGTGGGTCAAAATTTGCTATAAATAATAAAAGAAACTAAATTTACTATACCATTTTACTTTTTTACCCAAATAGTGGATTTTGGACCAAATTACCTCCAATCTTCAACTGGTGATTGCGGGAGCTACGAGTGACGGAATCAACGATCGTCTGGACAAGGTAATTCCTCTTCCCCTCCTCTTTCTTTTTAGTGGATTACATTTTGTATTTAGGTCTCAATTTTTAAGTTATTTAGGGTGCAAATTAGAAGTTTAGGTGCACGCCGACTACCGTTCACCGGGTCACGTATACGCGTGATTATACGCGGATGTCTAAAAGAAAACCAATGTATACTCAGCCCTATACATGACTATGAACGCTGCAACTCGTGTATATGTCCGTAAACAATGTTTTTTAGTGAATGCTAACTCAAAAAATTAATTTTCTCTTGTAGGATGGTGCTAGAGTGGAGGGAAAGGGAACATGAGGAGGTAGATGCTGCTATGGAAATAGATCCAGGGGCCGAAATGAACTTGAAAATATGCAGGTTGTATAAGTTTTGGGCTCTCAAAGGGATGAGGGCCCAAGTGACATTGCTACAGTTGCTCGTGGATTACTGGGATCCAGACAGTGAGACCTTCAACCTTGATGGGAAACCATTAAGGATTGAAGTCGAGGATATTTATTTCTTGACGGAGTTGTCGCGTTGGGGTGAGGTGGTCAAAATCAAAGCTCGGGGAGTTGGGAGAGGTATGCAGATATAAGAATACACAACCTCTCATTGCATTGCAGGGGCTGAGAAGGTCGAGAGTTAACTCCCCATCCGACCGATAAAAAATCTAAGCCTCAAGATTGTTGTCCTCATTTTGACACAGATCACAGGACCAACCTCATTGAACCAGGGATTGAGGACACTTATGTTATACTCCATAGAGTGCTTGAGACCCACGGTTTACAACTGGTGCACCTCACTACTGGATAACATGAAGAACTAGTTGACAAAATGCAAACAAGGTGGTAAGAGGAACTTCAAGTTCACTTCTATCTTGTGTATCTTTTTCTTCGAGCGGGTTCTAGGTTTGGGACCTATAGTTGAGATCATTCCGTGAGGACCTCATGATCCAACCATGGCACGATGGATCGAGGTGATGAGATGACAGGGGGGAGGTAGGGTGCCCACACCCTACAATGATGATTTATTTTATTAGTGGAGACGACATGTCATTGATATGGATGACTACCCCTATGCAAGGATCAACTTCAGAGGGGACCCTGACATGCCATTACCACTAGGGACCCCCTACGGGGACACAAATATGTCAAAGTTTTTTAAATATTTCATTTTTTTGTGTTTTTGTACAGGAAAACAAAAATATTTTTGGATGATGCTTAAGTACTAATTAGACATGTATGTGATGTAGACGTAGGTCCACGATGGATGGAAGGGCTCCCATGACATCGTTGGAGGCACCAGGGATGAGGCGACAGGAGGAGAAGCAAAGAGAGTCCTTCAAAACATGCAGGGCAACCTATATTGTTTGACACAAAGGATTCCGATGGTTCAGGTGGAGGATCTTACAGAGGCTATGCAACGACAGGTGGTAGACGTGCCCAAATATTGGGTGCGACTCTTTCGACGTCTCACAAATGTCGTAGTTTTCTATCATGACACTCATCCGGCGCCACATGCGTATATGTCATGACTTTTGTATTATCTCCTGTATATGTGTATTGAGGGTGTTAGCCCCAATTTTGTACTATAAACATCAT